>PVJN01013838.1:0-47832 GCA_004026805.1 Lasiurus borealis | reverse complement strand
AAAACTTGTCCTCTCTGCTTATATTCTCTCTTTTCCAACTCTAACCCCACTTTAAAAAATTAGCATAACTGTGACAATAGCTTAGAATCATTATCCTTGACTTCTGAATAGAATAGCTTTAGAGGGGTATTAGAACAGCCTGTTTATTCCCTTTCATGAATTTCTTGGCCATTTCTATATTGGACAGAGCAATAGGCCAAGGCAAGAATGTGATGTGAAAACTATGTCCTTGGTTCTTTTCCTTGGGAATCATGATGTTCCCTGGAAGACGTTAAACCAGTGGAATGGAAAGACATTGGTGTGGCCATGGCCTTTTCAAGGGAGCTCACAGTTACTAATGCCTTGCCCCCCACAATAGAACCTGTTTTGAAATTTTATTTAAAAAAAGTTATGTGTCATGGGAGAACCCAAAGGTTCAGACAATTATTAACAATAGCAAATGCTTCCCCTGAAGTCATGTTGAAACTTTGTCAGCTGAAGTCAATTGTAAATAAATAGGGACAATGGGAGCTTTTAGGCTGCTTGCTGGCTGCCAAATCCTGTTAGATGATGGCACTTAGTAGGTGTGGTCTTTCTAAAAGGTTTCATCATTAAATAGAGAATCACCTACTCCTAAGCTCAGACTGGTGTCCCCATGTCCTGATTTTCAGTGGGACCTTCTGTTGGATGAATGTTGCCTGCATTCATTAGCCCTTTGGTGTTTTGCAAATTATTTGTAATAATACCTTATGTGTCTCAGAGTCACCTGCATTGTCTCACTTGATTTTTCTAAGTGGTAAGGAAAATCATTTTTATTCCCATTTCATGGACAGAAAAATCAGACTCGGGAAGATGTTGGACTTTCTCAGGTACAGAGATTGGAAGTGACAGAATTATGACTCCAGGGTTTGCTCCTGGCCACGTTTTTCCAATAAAAGTACAGGAAGTAAAATCTGTGTCATCTCTAAGATTTGAGGATTAGCGTTTTGATAACATCTGTCCTCTTTCTTTTCTTGGGGAGACTAGTTCCCCAACTGATTTTCAGGCCGGTTATAAAAGAAATCATTCTCCAGCAGATTGCCTGGACTCCCTTATGGAGATTTGTGGATATTATGAAAAACCTTCATTTCATAAAGCCACTCTGTTGACTTCATATTTTATAGTTGGCGTTAATGATAAAGTCAATTTAAAAATAAAGCCTGTGGAATTAAGATAAAAAGCATTTGGTGAAAATGTGACAAAACTCCAAGGATCTTTATTAACTCGTTTCATTAAACGCTGTTTGGCACCATCTCTGCAGTCAGTTTGCCTGCACAAGTCTGATGGCTGCGTAGGCCTTGACAGCATAAACAAGAGAGAAGCTGAAGAGAAGAAAAAGGCAAAATGCTCTAATGCAGTCATTTACATGTATTAATGACCTTAGTAGTTAATTGCAGTATTTTCATTATACCTGACTTTAGACCTTAATTGCTCAACAACCACAGTTTACTGGCTGTTTTACCAAATCATTTCCCTTACTGTTGTGATTTTTGTTTAGTGAGCTATGATTAATTGTAGTGTTAGTAATAGTTTATGTCTTTATTGTGCCTCTTATATTTTCGCTCCTTTCCTTGTTGCAAACTATTTCTAGGAAACCAAAGCTACCTTGTATATTTTGGGGACTATATGGTAGAATACGATTAATGACATTCTATATATAGAGCCCGGCATTTGTTCCTATCTTCCAAACAGGTGCCATTTGAAAATAGGAAACCAATGAGATAGGCATATTCTATATGGTTTCATTGAAAGGAAATAATTTGGAAACCCAGTCACTGAGCAGATTGTAGAAACTCGATTGATATTTGTAGGCATAGTTACACCGCAAGGCTAGCGTTCAAACTGTTATGAAGGAATCATAAAATGTCCATAAGCTTCATTGATTTGTGTCATGGAAGAGGCTCTACTCACCCAAATAAGGAATTAAATTAAGTTGTTGGCTTTTGAGAATGGTGGGGAGGGAAGAGAGAATCAAGTAAAGTGCTTGCCTTTCCAGACCTTAGTCCCAACCTCTGTGTAGATCAAGGATTTGGGGCAACTGGCTTCTTCTCCCTTGATTTTCCACAAGTAAATTTCACACTTAACTTGAATATCAGCATCACGGGTGACAGTGAGCTGGGAAGGAAATGTGTATCAGAAGCTGTTCCTTGATGTCCCTGGGATATGCTGATTGTCTCCTTCAGTACAAAATCTTGCACAAGAGCACTGCACTTTGTGTTTAAGAAAATTCAGATTGGCTCCTATCTCTCACTTTCACCACTTCCCTCTGCCCTGCTCAGATTTGCAGGCCTGGGAACTCTCCAGAGGCCCTGTGACTGGTCACTGAGTTTATTTCTTGGTGCCTTAATTCCTGCTGGGCCCCTGAGAACCCAGAGACTGTGAGAAAAGCCAGCATTTGTGTTTTCCAGGGGCTTTGCAGAGGTGCTAATTAGCTCCTTTGCAAAGTCCTATAATCAAACAGTAAGAGGATTGTGGATTTTTTCCCCTCTCCTCCTCCTTCTTTTTGGCTTTTGGCCCCAATAATAAGTATGGTTCATAAAACTCATCTTGTTCTTTGGCGCGTAACCCAGCTCTGGGCTGTGCTACTGGCAGCCCAATGGAGGCAGCTGTGCCCTGGTGCCGGTTCGTTGCTGACCCGGGAACCTTGACAATAAGTATCATTTTCTTTGCTCCTTTTTCCTATTCTTCTCGGAAGGAAGAGTGGGTTCCCCTGTACTCCCCACCTCCTCTCCCCTGCTACCCCCCTGCGCGCCCCCCCCCACCCCACCGGGATTGGGATTTCTGATGAAGATGAAAATATTTGTGTCTCCAAGACTGGGGGAAGATAGGCAGATTGATTTTTCAATGTATAATACTTCAACAAAAGCCACTCTTAATTCACATTCCAAAAGAAAAGATTTATGTAGGCAGATGTTTTAGCTTCCCGATGGAGGGTTTTTTTCATGTCAGAGAGCATTCCACACTCTGTGTGAAAAGAGAAGATGCATGTGTAGAAGGAAGAGGGCACCCTTGTGTAGGGAGGGGTTTGGGTGACTGGAAATGTCAATACAGAATAAGGCGGGAGTATACACACATACATCCTTGAATTATGAGGCACAAAAGTGGCCCTTTCTATATTCATCAACTGTCTAGTTTGAGATCATGCATTAGCTCCTGGGTTGTAACCCCTTTCTGAAGGTGACTGGTCAGACATTCCCAGATACTTTTAACTTACGATTTTGTTACGCTGTTTGACCAGCCTCAGGTCAGGGCCTGTCACCCTCAGATCTTCCATTCTTATCTGACTCTCAGCCCAACATCACTCTCCTGAGCAAGAAACAGATACTGAAGGGCTCATTGCAGTTCATTAAGGTGTAGGCTGTTTTTGTAAAAGTTGGTGTTTATTTTATATTCATATTACTTACTGAACATATGTCTAGAGGCCCAATCACTGGATACTTTTTAAGTAAATTCAACTAGTAAACAAATTCACAGAGGGAGTCAGCTGCCAAAATTATGGCTTAGAATTCCCCAAATCAAGGTCTCATAGCATTGATCATTGGAAGCTGAAACTCCTTCCCATTGAAAAGACTACATGTTTGGAGCATGTAGGTAAATTCAGTATTATTTTTCCCCATAACAAATATGACATCTTTTCTTTGATTGGTCCAAATCTTAAAATGACACGTCATTAGAATAGTTCAATAAAAATTCTGACATACTCCTCATAATCTCCTGTGTGCTCTTCATGGCATTATCTGGTTATTAGAAATCCTATAGAACTTATCTCAGTAGTGTTTATTAGTCAATTGCTGTTTTTTTTTTTATATGAGGACATGTTAAATCCACTTCATATTCAGGGTTCTGTATGTCACATGACTTTAAAACTATTCATGACACTCTTTCATTTTAAAGCATCTTTTCTCTCTGGTGAGTTTATGACTTTAAATTAAATTAAATTAAATTACTTTCTATTAGTTGTTCAAAGGTCAGAAATCTCTAGGAGGTATATAACTTGGCTCTGAATGAGCATATGAAAAATAAGCTTTTGGGTAAAAAAAGAGACTTAACATACACAATAGGAAAATTATGTTTTACCCTCTACTCCCCCCACACCCCTTCCCAGTCCCTATTGGCAAGAATGATAGGTAGGAGAAGCAGGAAAAACTAAACCATCACTTCTGGTAAAAGAAAGAGATGATTGGGTTTAAGTAATGGATGGACCATGATCAAATAAAATTATATTGTGAGAAAAATCTCAATTTGAATACTTTATTTCTGAAATATATCATTTTAGATTCACATTTAATCTTTTTCATTTCTTTCAGCAATTTTACTCGAAATAAACTGACGAGTTTGTCTAGGAAACATTTCCGTCACCTTGACTTGTCTGAGCTGTAAGTAATGATTTTGTGTTTGGGGAAATTTTTTTCAAGGAAAAGGGCAATTAAGTATTTTTTTTTTAAATGAGTGATGCTGCAGATCTATTTTTATGTAAAAATTCTTGAAAAATTATTTCTCAAGCTTCAGTTACTTGTTTGTCTTTTTTCCCTTAAAAATACAGGGTTGAGTAATAACAATTAGAGACTACAATAGTAACATATGGTTTATGATGAGTTTAAATGTTTTTACATAAATAATTTATTTTGTTATGGAGGGAAAATATTTAAATGTGTTGATGAATAATAGCCAGAATTTCCAAGCGTGTTCAATTTTTGTGTTATCACCATGAAGCAGATGTAAACTGTTGACATTGCTCTGGTTAAGGTGCCCAAAGAACCCTGCAGCAGCGATTCGGTGTAGCAGAGGTGGGCCAAAATGGACAAGGCCTTTGAATACCAGCAAAGCTTTTGTTTAAACTGTGACCTGAGATGTAGGGTCCACCCTATTCACCAGGAAATTGGGCAGAGTAGAACATGTCACTAGTGGAGTGACAGCAAGCTAATTGGTAGCAATGAGGGTTACATGATGAAAGTCTTAGTGATTGGCAGTGATTTTCAATAAATTGAATTCAGGTAGTTGAAGTATTAGGTTTCTAACACAGGAGTAGACAAATTAAAAACTTAAGGAAGATACATGAAATAGATTAAGACACTCTGTAAAAATTTTAAGCATCACTGCAGAAAATTTTCTTGCTTGGTTAAAGATTAGAGTTCTGATTCCAAATTCACATGTCTTAGTAGTCTCCCTTCAACATATGTAATGAATTCATTCAACAAATGTTAATGGCGTGCCTGTTACAAATCAAAGTAACATGGCAGTAGGCCATGGTGATACAAGATCTCTGTGGTCCAGGATTCTGCTATGTGGTGGGAGAGGTAGAAGTCTAACGTGCACATGTAATGATAATCACTGCAAAAGGAGTTTGCACAGGAGCTAGGGGCAGAAGCCAGTTGTCCATCGGCATTTTGTGGTCATTGGAATATTGTTATATGTATAACTGAAGAACCGCTGGCTTCTTTATCCCCTCTGATGATTCAACCAGCCTTTCTTTTTACAATGATTCCTTAGTTTTTAATGTACTCAGACTGCCAGGAAATAGCTTGAATTGGTGGGGTTTAGACATTGTAGATCTCCTCTGCATTGTATTCCATATCCAGTCGCATCAAATCTTATTTTGGCATTGGAGGGATACTTGGAGGCCATCAAGCAGACATAAATTAAAGAGTCTGCCATGACCACATTTCCCCAAAGAAATTCCCAGAAAAGTCTCCAGGGATCCTTGCGTTTCTTAGAACCCGACCAGAAAACCACAGGAGTAAATGATGCTGCAAAGCCCAGGTCCAGTCCACACAGAAATCTTAAGTATTTGTGGTTAATTCCAGGCAGAGCCTATGTAACAATTTTAAATGGCCTCATTTAAAGGCTCATTACCATAAATGGAATTCATCTTAAATAGGCCACTGAGTATTATAAATAAGCATTTAAAGATTTTTTTTCTTGTGGTTTTTCTTTTTCCTCTTGACTATTTCCTCCTTCACCAGTCACAGGCCACAGGAGTCCAGGCAGCACGGTTGAATGGTGGCTTTCTCTCAGCAGACCTTCTCACAGTGGGCTAAGAGGCTCAATCTGGAGCTCACTGCCCTTGCTTTCTGAACTTCTGAGCTTGGTCTGTGTGTGTGTGTGTGTATGGGTGTGTGTGTGTGTGTGTGTGTAGTCATGTATGTGAGCACCTGCGCACATGCATGCCAGAGGTCCAAGAGCTCCCTTGCAGATTCTCTCTCTCACATTCACTCCACCTTTCTTGCATCAATCAAACTAACTGTGGCTGCAGAAAGCTGTGAGCACCACCTGATTAGCTCTCACACTTCAGTCCTAGCATTGGATTTACAGTCTCATTTTAAATGAAGATGACACTTTTCTGCCCCCCACTGAAGTTTGAGCTTATTAAATAACACTTCAATCTCCAGCCTGACCAGAAATAAGTATGCTAGTATTTCTGAAAACTTACTGTTGGCATCTTCACTTAAGATCTTCTTAATAACTGTAAAATGATAGTGATAAATTTGTTATAGCACCTTATTCCCCCTCCTTTTATGAGACACACTCTTTTTTTCTACATTACACCTATTTCTTTCCTTATCTTGTTTCCCTGTTATTCTGAAAGGTCTTACATCACTTTGCATCTTTTAGCCTTTACAGTGGTGTTTGCACACAGCAGAAGCTCAATAAACATTAGATAAATTAATGAATAATAAGTAGTTTTGTTTAAAAGATGGGTTTGACTTTCAAAGATGGCTGGCTAGAAAGAATTATAATTTTGTAGTGCTTCAGGAGCATGAATGTAGTTAAAATTAAGAAAGAGAAACCTGACCGAGTTTAATTTTTGTTTCATGTAGGATCTTGGTGGGCAATCCATTCGCGTGCTCCTGTGATATTATGTGGATCAAGACTCTTCAGGAGACTAAATCCAGTCCAGAAACTCAGGATTTGTACTGCCTAAATGAAAGCAGCAAGAATATTCCCCTGGCGAACCTGCAGATCCCCAATTGTGGTAATTCACTTTTAAGTCAATGAGTTCTAGTTGCTATTAATTATTCTAATTGCCTTGGTGTGGTAGAGAGTCTGGGAAGATTACCACTACCCAGATTTTATACAGTATGCTATTATGTCTCCAGTAAGTTGGGCAACATTTGTGTGCAGAATGGAGAAATCATTTGGGAGAAACTTTGCTAAACATTTATTTTTTAGGTAGCATATTGATTTTGAATGAACGACTTTAAAATGTACAGAGAAAAAAGCACACACTTTAGTTTTGTTTCTTTGTTCATTCACCCATCCATCCGTTAGTTCATCTGTCCGTCCGTCCGTCCATCCATCCATCCATCCATCCATCCATCCATCCATCCATCCATCCAAAAAGTATCTGCTAAGAATGCAGTACTCCATTGGCCACATATATACATGGTCGGCCCTCAGGCCACGTAGAGGGAAGGATTTCAAGGTGATAAAGTGTATTGGAAGCATAAGAAAATGCAGTTCAATCTAGATACCAGATGTCTTTGTCTCTTGATGGTATTCCTCAGATTTCTACTTACAAGTGCTTTATCCCATGTTTAAGTTCAAAATCTCTCCCTTTACCCTTGTCCCCACTCCTCTTCTCAGCATTTATACCTTCAGAATTTAAAATGGCACCATGTGATGAAATCACAGCTCTCTGTGAGGACTAGTGTGTTTATAGGGAAGTAGAATCCAAGGTTGTCTATTAGGATTTTACCGCTAAGGGCTTCTGGGACATACCTCTACAATACCCACATATTTATATTATTCCTCTGTTGAAATTTTAATCAGTCAACCAGTTAATCAGTTCACAATGATATTTGATCTTCTGGTCTAGTGGTGACTCAGCAGAAAGCCAGGCAGCACTGGTTCTCTACCACACTGAGGAATCTTCACATTGACCATAAACATCTGGTTCTTTGTTTTCAAAAGACTCTATTGTTTGGGGTCAGTTTTCATTTAAGGAAAATATAGCTGCTGCTTATTTTTTATGAGAATGTAATGAAAGGAAAGATAAATGTTCATTTCTGACCCTGAAGGAGCTTAGAAGATAGCAGTTACCCTTCCCACATATTTTTTTTTGGTAATAACTAGAGATCTTTGGTTTTAGAATGGGGGGATCAGGCTTGGTTCCCTTACCTACTTCCCTCAGCTTTCTTTGCTAGCCAAGGGTGAAAATAACAAACACTTTTAATATATATCTTTTCCTGATAAGAAGGTAACTGTTTTCTGTTCTGGCATAAATTTGTACCACTGAGAGAAATTGCCTAGAGGGACAAGAAATGCAAGGTTGAGTCACCTGGCCTCTTGGCCAGCTCCCAAATCCCTATGACTGTTGTGACCACATTAGTTCAGCAACCACTGAGAGGAAAAAAGAGAAAGCATCTAACTCCTGCTCTGATTTCACAAACTGCATTTAATAGATGTCTGTTTTGCTCTCGCCTGAAACCATTCTATTTATTTGCTTTTAATTTTCAGCAACGTTGTCTGGACAGCATTCTGATAATGCACTCCTTGTATGTGTTGTTTATGGGCTATTGTGATTGTGGAAGGGGAATCATAGCAGTGATGTGGTCCTTATTTTTTCTGATCGATTTGTCAATTTTCAATAATTTTTATATGATTTCTACAATTAGTCAATGCATTGTGTGTATGACAGGGAAACTTTGAATCCACGTCAGAGAGCATGTGCTTGCTTGATTGAGTAGGATCTGTTTATTTATTCATGGTAACATTCACAGTTAATTTCACTGTCACCAATGCTTTTCAAAAAGCAACATTATAAAAGGAGAATTGACAAATTTATTTTTCTACCACTTTCATATTCTTATGTTTTATTTTTCGGTTAATTTTTTCTTTTATTTAAGTGTGTTTTTTTTTTACTTATTTATAATTGTACAAATCATGTTGATACATTTTGTTGTAAAAATAACTTCCTATATTATTAAATCTTGTCTTTTTCTTGTTTGTGATCATTTCAGGTCGGTAGTCATAGACCTCGTATATTCTTTTTAATCATTGCCTGGTATTTGTGGCAGAATAAATCTTCCATATTGATGGACATTTAGCTTCCCATTTTTCATTGCTACGAAAATGTTTCAATAAGTATATGGACAGATGCAAAGGTTTTTCTAGAGAACATAGTAGAAACCATAATTTTTTGGCTCAGATGGTTTGCATTTTAAAAAGTGGTTGTATTGATATATAGCCACCCCAGCAAAGTATATCTTGATATTAGCAAATGTATTCTTTGTCTCTAAAAATATATGGTATGTAATTGCTTTTTAGTTTGCATTTTGCTGATTGCTATTGTGAACATTGTGTTTATTTTTCAGGAAACTACCTAGTTATACCCTTTGTCTAGTTTTCCTTTTTCTTCCATTGGTAGTGTTCTTTGTTTTATTTTTTCTTAATTCTTTGAAATTCTGATTTTGTAAATGTATAGTGATAAGATATTTACCACACATATTAAGTGTATTTCTGTAAGTATCTAGAGATAACCTTTCATAAGACATTTTACTTCTCTTTTAGTCCTTTCTCCCATCTCTCAAATTGTTTTCATCTGGGATTTTATTTTAGATTTTACTTATTTTTTCCCCAAATTTTTCTTTATTGATTTGAGAGAGACAATAAGAAAGATACATCAATATCAACCTGTTGTTACACTTACTTATGCATTCATTGGTTGATTCTTATATGTTCCCTGGCCAGGGATCAAACCCACAACTTGGAGTATCAGGAGGATGCACTGACTAATCAACTGAGCTATCTGGCCAGGGCATTACTTGATTTTTAAAAAAGATTTAGTATTTTTTGTGTACCACTGATCTTTGTATTTTCCTACTTCCTCTTGGAGTAGTTTCTCATTTTGCTGGAATGTGCTAGTATTCTCTAATATTTTTTTCAGAGAAATTTTAAAAATAAAATTGTCACATGCTTGCGTGGTGGAAAATCAGCCTGTATTTTTTTCTTCCCAGTGGTATTGACTGAGTATAAAGTTCTAAACCCAAAATAGTTTCTTAGGGTTTTGCAGATTTTCCTTGTATCCCAGTGTTGCTGATGAGATGCTTGAGGCCAATCTGATGCTTATTTCTTGATAAATAACCTCTGCTTTTCCATTTCCTTCTGAAGTTTTTAAGAGTTTCTCCTAATCCATGTTATTCTTAAATTTTAGAACAATGAAATTAGGTATATTTGTGTTCAAGAATTTATTCTGGTCAATATACAGCATACCCTTTCAGTACAATGTTCTTGTCTTTAGTTCTGGAAGAATTTTCTAATTTATTTAGATGAATGTTTCCACTTCTGGCTCCTCCCTTCATACCTCTCAATCTTTCTGTAAATACTTTCCATCTGCTTGTCTTTTTGTGCTGCATTATGGGAAAATTGGTTTCCTCATTACCCTTCAGCTATTTTTTGCAGTTACTGAATTTTTCTCTTTCAACAGTCAGTTTTTAACTTCTGCAATCTCTAGTGATTGGTTATTACGATTGAAATGCCTTTTTCCACATTGGAGCTCACCATATCTCTACCGTGTCACAGTTCCTGGCATGACTGATTTTCTCCTGGTGAGTTCTCACACTCATTGCTTCTACTTGGGAGTGGCTACAGCTGTTGTTGGATTCTGTGACTATGGTGAGGAGGTAGCGGTGGCAAGTGGAAAGTTTATTCCTCCTGGTGTTGGCTAATGACCCAGTGGCATGGCCTCCGCAGGGCTCTACTCTGTCCTGCAGTTCATCCCTTCAGTCTTGGGTTGGCCGAGAGCCTCCCTGTTTGATCTAACACGTCCTATGTATCATTTACAGCTGAACTGTTTTTGTTTCATCCTATTTCCCTACTTTCTCTTGTCCAGAGGTTCCTCATAGTTTCTTATCTATCAACAGTATGCTTTCTTGTTTTTCTGCCTTTAAGTTTTTTTGGACTAATTTCTAGAAATTTGAGATGAAAGGCAGATACTTCAAACTGGGGCTTAGTTAACATGTATTAATTTTCTTCACGATAGCTTTCCAACTTTGGTTCTTTTTCAAGTTACATTGAGCAGTGAATTACACTAGACTTTTTTTTTTGGATTTAAATTCTGTCTCTAAAACTCCATGCTCAGGAATTCAGATGATATGCTAATATTCTCAAGTTAGATCTTGTTTGCAACATGGATTCATGTTCAGAGGTTTTTCCTTTGGGCCACACCCTTTTCAAGTTTTTAAAACATATCTGTTGTGTTTAATAAGTCGCAGTATGCTAAATTCATTTTATTTCCACTTCTTTTGATCAAAAGTTTGTCAAAAGTAACTCCTAAGAGCATGGTCTTATGTGTTTTATTGTTGTAAACCAAAAATTTGCCAGTAACTATGGCCATTGAATTTAGTTAGCAGCTAGTAATATTTAATTTCAATAACAAAGAGCTATTGGAAATTTATTCTTTATAAGGCAGGTTTCCTTTAAAAAGTCCCCTTTATTAAGGAGTACAAGTTGCCAGTTATAAAAATAATCATAGGAATGTGAAGTAGAGCATAGGAAATATAGTTGATAGTACTCTATGTATGGTATTAGATGAAATCTGGACTTATCAGGGTGATCACTTCATAAGGTATGTATAAATGGCTAATCAAGATATTGTCTATTTGACAGTAATATAATATTGACTGTTATTAAAAACAAAATTAAAAAAAATCTTCCCACTTTTAACATGATAGTATTTTATCATGTTAGTATTATATTTTGAACAAATTGTCAACATTTTATATGCAAACATGATCCCCAGACTACTTAATATATCTTGCACATAATAGGGATTTGATTAATGTTTGCTGAATTGATAATTAATAATTGCTTGAACATACTATGTTAATGCTCAGATTGGACTGACATTTTAATACAATGGTGAAGATATTCCAGTTTAGTAAAGAGAACCTAAACATATATTTTTTAGTTCCCTTTGACATTTTTTTGTCCTTGCATTTTAAACTTTATTTAATTCTGAAATTGTGTGTAGTTTTTAAAATTTTATTTTTCAATTATTTTATTTTTAAAATTTTAATTTGTGTTCAATACTTTTTTGTATTAATTTCATGTGTACAGCACAGTAGACAGACATTCATATAGCTTACAAATCATTTTTGCATTTCAAAAGGATCTTATTTCTTCTTTTTCCTTCCTCCCTTAGTGATTAAGGCATCATAGCAAGTGGGGCTGGGAAGTTTGTGCAGTTCCCCCTAGCAGCACAGTCAGCATGGCTCACAATATTTTTCTATGAATTATGGTGAATTTATTCATGCCGTGAAACACATTGAGGTCTGTTTCTCCACAAGGTTCTTTTTAACCTTAGAAAAACTTCATTGACTGCAAGGCAATAAAATATGTTCATATAAAATTTCCACATTATTCAGAAAAAAGAGGTGCTGTAAGTGGTGGTTCTGAAGACAGAAACTGAGTCACACAGGTGCTAATGAAGGGAAGTTATTTATCATTCCACAAAAATGTTCCTGCTACTTCTTTTCAAGTTTTTCAGTGAAATTATTTATCACATAGCATATTCTGAATTTCTGTACTCAGTTTGATCGTCAGTAGTTAGTTTGCAAAAAGTCACTTTGTTTTATGCTGTAATTGTAATTCAAATCTCTGGAAGAGAGTTTCTTCAGTGAGTGTTAGTAGTGAATGAAATGCTCTGTTTTAACTAGATGGCAAATATATTTAAGAAACGTTTGTACTCCTCTGGGTCAGATCAAAACAATCCTTCAACGCATTTTAACTAGTTAGCACGTCCAACAGTGAGCATAAGGTGGTAAGTAATTCAGGTGATGGTTGAAGGACTGTGCAGTTACTATGTAAAACACCCTTAATGGTCTCATGGATTGAAATCAGTCCTGCCTTTGGTTCCCTTGTTATTTATACTGAAAATTTCAAATTTTCCACATTTCCAACCTTCAAACTTTAAATGTAGAGAATCCTTAAAACACATAAACAAAATACTGTTTGTAATGGGAAAGGTTAGTTTACGGGTGTCTGGGAGGAGAGGCCAAGTGAATTGATTTTAATGATTTATTTTTAAGATTTTCTATTGGTTTCCACCATAGTTTATAGTATATGTCTGTTTAGAATACTCCTACACACTCATTCTATTGTTTGTTTTGAACCAGAAAAATAGATTGATAGTAATTCTACTTTGTTAGTATTTATAGAAGTTTAAAAGGAAATGCTATATTAATAGTCTATAGAGGTTAGTATAAAAACATTATTTTCTTAGTATCTTAGCTGTGTTGATTTTTTTTTTGAGAAGCATATACAAAATTTAGCTTACTGATTTTAAGTAGAGATTGGTTTTATCTGCTAAAATAAAGCAATCCGCACAATGGATCATTGCTTTATTTATTTATTTATTTTTTTACAATGGCAAATGAAGTGTTTTTTTTTCTAACCTATCAGTCACTATACAGATTTTTGTGTTTAGAAGATTTGTGGTCACTGGCACTGTCATGACACACCTCACGTAAGCATAGAAGCACAGTTTCTGACTTGAGCTTGGACAGTTTCTATGCTGATTTCTGCATTTCCGTAACCAAGCGTAAAGAAGCTTCTTCAGAATAGGTCAGGCTCATTCAGGCTTCATTTCTGGTAGTGAAAGATACATGTTTAGGAGACAAAGAAATCAGAAGACATTACAAGAAGGTAGAAAGAGAGAAGCAGAGCAGATAAAATCATAACTTACTTGAATACTTTTATACATATGGAGTGAAATGAACAGAGCTCAGAATCATTAAAATGAAATTAAAAAAAAAAACAAACCAAAATCAAGACTTATGAGTGAGTGTTGAAAAATAAAACCCCAAGTAGTTAATAATCCAAATGATTCAAGGTTAGTTTTCTTCAATTATTAGAAAGTGAGAAAAATTGAAATAGTATTCAAAGGGCCTTCTCAATATGGTCAACTCTCAAGAAGTGTGCAGTGATGGAAGGGGTCAGGGGCCTGGAGAGCCCAGGAAAGGAAGCATCCAGTCCATGTATTGGTTGAGGCCATGGACAGACAGATGTGGGTCAGAGCCAGCTCCCACTCATACTGTTTACTTGTAATTCTTTAAAAACAAAAAATGTTTTCTTTTCAATAACTTCAGAGAGAAAGGAAGAAGGATAGAGAGATAGAAACATCAATGATGAGAAGGAACTACTAATTGGCTGCCTCCTTACGCCCTACACTGGGGATCTAGTCTGCAACCTGGGCATGTACCCCCTTGACTGGGAATCAAACTGTGATCTCCTGATTGAGGCTCACCCACTGAGTCACACTAGGCTGGGCTTGTGATGCTTTTTAAGCTTTAATTTCTTTATCTGGAAATAAGGATACTAATGACACTTTCTTTGTAGAGTTTTAAAGTTTACAAATAAGATAATATGGAAAATAGATAAGATCTAGCACGTATTACATACTAAATAAATATTAGCTATTAATATTATTACTATAATCACTGTGAATATTTAGCTTCACATATAGTTTATATTTGAACTTAAATATGTGCATGTGTTATATTTTGTCAAATTATTTCAAATAAAAATAAAGCCATGACAAGATATCACAGTGAAATGGTATATACTCAAATAAGCTTGGTGAATATAGGGTCAATGAAAATGAAATGGTTTCTTTAGAGCAGGGCTTCTCTGAGCTTTTAAAATGGAGGTGGGTGCATGGGAAGAGATCAACCAAAGAACTTGTATGCATATATACATAACACAGACTATAGACTGGTGAAGGCCTGGGTGGTGGGTGGGAATGGGCTAAAAGGGGTTAATGGGGAAAAAAAGGAGACATGTAATACTTTCAGCAATAACATTTTAAAAAATAAAATGGTAATGTGCATAGTAAACAGAGTTATAAATTTTGTATAACTTTTAAAAAAATATTGCAGTTTTTTTTTGTGTGTGTGTGTGTGTGGGTCTGTGTTTTTTTGTTTTTTTTGTTTATTATTATTTTTTTAACCACAGAGCATCTCAAAGAATTAGATTGTCAAAGAACACACTACACACTTTGGGGAAAATTTGGTGGACTAGGTGATTACTCAGACCACTGTTGTTTTAAGAATAATAGTTGTAGAAACAGAAGCTTAGTGAACAACATTGTCTAACTCTTGCTACTCAAAGAGTGGTCTGTGGAACAGAGAGTTTGTTAGAAATGTGGATTCTCGGGCCTCAACCCAGACCTACTGGGAAAAAAGCAACGTTTTCAACAAGATCTGCTGGTGATTCATGTGCACATGAAAACTCTGGTCTAAAGAAAGGCAGCCGTTTTGCTAGATGGTGTATGATTTTCTGCTGAGGTCTACAGGCTGGTATGTTTTTCCTGAGCACATCCAGGTCAAGAGACACTGACACAGAGGTGTCTGTCTGCCTGGGCAGATGACCATCTCTTATCTCCAGTGAGGTTTCTCAGAGTGCAAAGGACGACATCTTTGAAGCTCAAATCAGGATCCCATTACAGTAGTGCTAGAAGCTGTTGGAAGCATTGCTGAGCTTTGCTCTGTTCTTATGCCGATTTCAAATCTTATTAAGCCAGGAAGTAGTGCCTGGCAAATGGTTTATCCTGCCTTGGCTATTCATGCTTCCCAATTCATTTTTATTGTGCTAATTAAACCTCAAGTGATATTTCAAGTACAGATTGTTTTTTCCATTATTAACTCTTTGGCCAGCATATTAATGCTGTAGAATTAACATGAGTCAGATGCTTACTCATTTGTGTAAGACTTTACATTTAAAAGATCTAGACTGGGCCAATTTTGCACAGATTCCCTTGGAAACTGCTATGACAGGGTGATACAATTTCTTTATAAATAAAGGAGACTCACTCTTCCTTCACAAATAGGCATGTAATTATATTTTTAATGAATCAAATTCCTAGGTCATGGATATGTATTGGTTTTTATGATCTCTGCTAAAATGGATATATGCAGTCTGGGAGATAGTGTAGTGTAGTTGTGAAGATCCTGTGTTTTGGGTTCAAATCCTAGGACAAAGATATTTGGGCAATTTGAGAAGATGTATTTGACTTTTTCAAACTTCACAGTCTGCATTACTTATATAAGGCCAAAATACTTAACTTTAAGATTGGTGGTAAGGATTAAATAAAACAAAAACTTAAAATATTAGAGAAGAATGTATGGTTTAGTGAATGCCTATATAAATGCTATTATTATTACTGTAATTGAACAAATATTTTTAGAACTGTTAGTTATATAAGCTTAGGCTTGAAGAAAAAAAACTGTAACAGATTTTATAGTGGAAATTAAGATTATGGCATAGGATTCTCTACTGAGAAACTCTTTATTTTTATCCCTTTCTGCTCAGAATTTCTAAATTATGAGATACATTTATAAAAGGTAGGGAATTCAACCCATAGGTTTGTAATTAGGTACCAAGAGGGGTGTCTCCGAGATCCATTGGTGTTTTCTGGCTCTGAATAAGGTCAGACCTTAAAAACAAGCACCATGGCAGGCCCTGGCTCCATGGTCCAGCATCAGGAGTTAAATTTATAGGTACAAAGAAGATGGCCGAAGAGTCAATAAAGCACACAAATTGTAAGATGGAAAGCAGCTGAATGAGTAGTAACTGATTTAAAGGCTGAGAGTGCTATTTACCAAGTTGGCAATGGGGAAAGGCAAGAGGAAGCTTGGTTTATGTTGCAGAACTACTACAAGGCTCAAGAAGTGACAGCACAGGCAATGCCAAATACAGGGGGTTGGTTGAAAGTCTGTTAAGAAGCAGTTAATCCCATTTTTGTTCCATATGTCCTAGGTGTCTGCACCTCTCCCTCTTCAACAGGTTTATTCTCTAAAGAGCATAAAATGCAGGCCATGAGGATCTCAGTATAGAGTTGAGGCTGTGAAAACCATAAGAAAATGATGGATTTACAGACTGAATATTGATATTTTCAGCCTTCTTCTTTTCCCAAGGAGGGCAGGGAAAGAACATTATTTGAATAATTTGACCAGTCCTTTCCCAAAATGATTTAATAATATTGACATCAGAGTACCCAGTAGGAGATCAATAATATTTTCCTACATGAAGCCAACAGTGAATAAATATGAAATGCTTCTAATACCTCATTCTTATGGATATATGAATGGCCAAGGATCACCAACTGTTTGAGAAAATCTTATAAAAGATACATACAACATGATCAAAGAGAGAAAGCAAGAAAAAGTTACAAGAAACAAAGTTGATATGGAGAGAAAACAATTAAAAAGAAGTGATCATTCATATCTCACAGAGATCAGAAGAGACATTGCACCTATAAAAGTAAAACAGGGTGCTATAAAAATAGAACACCATTCAGGATCCAACGAATGAAAATAAATACATGGGACAGAGGAATGAAAATTTCAGAAGTAGGTTGGAAAGGTAAATCTGAAGAAATCTCCCTGTAAATAGAACAAATATACAAAAATATGGAACTTAAGAAAAAAAGGATGAAAAAAAATTGATGGGATATCTAGAAGTTTCAACATCCAAATTAGGAGATCTCAGTGGTAAGAAAGCATTGCATCATAGTTGAGATGGCATCTTTATTTTCCCTTCTTTAGTGATACATATGACAGTGTTTTAGCCTATAATCAGTGCTGATTTAAATTTGATAAAATGTAACTAGTACATATGATGGTTCAGCTGTTTGTAGGGCTTATATTTTTATAATATACTTTACATCTAGACAGCCTAATTTTACAGCATATATAAGGGAATGAAGACAGAGTATGTTGAATGTGCTAGGGGCATATGGAGAGGGCTGGCCTTCTGTGTGAAAGTGAATCTTGTCTTCCACAGCGAGAGGTTAGTAGATAATATTAACACAGGGAAATCAAGAAGTAGCAATATAGGAATGGTATTTGTCAATGTACAGATCAATGTCAAAAGAACCTTTATGTGATGAAATGAGTGCCAATAGGAAATAGGAAATAGTGCCACATGGGTGAGGTGAGACTACTGCTTATCACAAAGTAGACTGAATGTTCTTCATAACAAGTTTTGTAGAATTATAGACTCTTCAAACTATATATCTATATATTTTGATTTAAAAAATACATATCATTTTTAAAAAGTCACCTAGATTATACCACTGACTTCAAGGAGATTTTTCACTAAGTAAGCCCTTTCCTTATATCTTGCCTTGACAATGTCTTAATAAATTGGAAAGCTGAGTTGTCATGGAAGTTGTCACCAAATATTAGAACAAGAAGAAGTTAGAGCTCGGTCTTCTAAATGAACAGCTGAATTTTAGTTTTATAGAAATTTAAAGAAAACATGTGGATAGAGGAAATGACTCACCCAAGGCTACACAGTATGAGTCAGATTTAGGGTCTCCGGCTTCTGACTCCTGATTGAGAGTGCACTCCTGTTAACTGCACTGCCTCTTGATCACTCATATTTGCTTCATTGTCCTGTAAAACTCAGAGGATTAGGGGCCTTTTGAAACCCCATGAAAGACACAGTATTGCTCTTTATAAATGCTGACAGGAAGGAAGAGTTCTAAGGAAGTCACACCAGTCCCTTCTTAACAAGCCAGAACTTGTTAAGAAGTCCTCTGCCAGTGGTGGGAATACCATGAGACAGGCTGCATAAATCTTGTTTCAGTCTGGTGTTAGTAATAAAGAATAATGGTTTTGTCATTAAGGACTGCATCATAAGGGGAGGGTGTATACATAGCATTGTGAAGCTCAGATGGGTCACAGAATGCTAGGTGGGTGGGTTAATTACAATATAACGGCGGTTGAAGATGAATTGCCGTTTCTGACCTGTAGGTTACTCCTGAGTTAATCATGTGTCATAGTTCTGTGGGACACAGCTGTTGGGGTGAATGCAGTCTCAAGCAGAGTTTCTGATACCAAGCAAGGGACTATCTTGACTCACAGGATCTGATATACTATTACACGCTCTGGGACCTGCCTTCATGTGAAAAATACTGCAATTTCTATATGGTTAAAAGCAATGTAAACACCCGATAGGTGTGATTGTTTAATGAAGTGTCAGCAGCATTAATAAGTGAAAACCAGTATTTGAAATGTAAAAGTATTAAAATGATGCTCTCCTGAAATATTGAAAAATGTTTATAAGGTTCAAAATTTCATCAGATAAAGAGTACTTTCTCTGTGTTTTTCTACACACAAAAAACACACACACACCCTTTTCATTGGAATAAGGATCCATTTAACTTTTTTAGTCATTTTATAAATAGAATGACAATTTTACCCATCATGTTTAACTATAACTTACATAGCTTTGAAACATGCTTTGAAACTACATTTCCTTTCCATAGTTTGATTCTCTTTCAAAATTGAGGTCTGGTAGTAGGTTAGATTTATGAAATACTTAATGCAAAAAATATGGATTTATACAAAATGTAGATATCTTTCACTCTTTTGTTCTTGACTATAAAAAAGTTGGGGGAGCCTGGCCAGTGTTGCTCAGTAGTTGAGTATCTTTCTTTGAATCAGGTGGTTCGATTCCCAGTCAGAACACATACAAGGGTTGCTGGTTTGATCCCCTGTAAGGGGCATGCAGGAGGCAGCTGATCAATGATTCGTTCTCAACATTGATGTTTCTATTTCTCTCTCCCTCTCTGAAATCAATAAAAATATATTTTTTAAAAATGGAGGGAGGCAGATGGGGAGCTATATGGAGTGGTCCCCATATATATGCCTGTTTATATGGAAAAAAACAACAGATTAGCAACTGTAGAACAGAAAAAGAAGTAGAAGACATAGTTTTACAAACTAGTGTTGTTTTTTAAAAATAAAGTTAATCTGCAATATTATTTTTAAGAAATGAGTAAAATTTGCTTTCTAATCTTATTACCACACATTTTTGGTTCACATTAAATCTGTAAAACTTATTGACCTGGCTTTTTTTCAGATCACCATATATCTGTCTCAGGAAGTAAATAATCATTAATTTTCAAGCATGAAGAGTTTTCAAATTATTGCTGTGACTATAATCATGTGTTTAATTATATATGTCTCTTATTTACTTCTCTTATTGCATAGGTTTGCCGTCAGCAAATTTGGCCGCACCTAACCTCACTGTGGAGGAAGGGAAGTCTATCACATTATCTTGCAGTGTTGAAGGCGATCCAGTTCCGAGTTTGTACTGGGATGTCGGTAATCTGGTTTCCAAACATATGGTAAGACTCGTCTTTGGCTCTGTGTTCATAGACAGATGAGAGTACCTCAGGACTTGAGGTTTTATTAACCTAGTGATGATCATTTAATATTTTATAGGACTACATGTGAGGAATTATTGGTGTACATTTACTTTCTATTTATTCGTAATTACCAAAAACTAATGCAGGTTTGCATTTTAGTTATGCAAACTCAATAGACTGGTGAGAGTCTTTGTCTCTAGTGAGCTTTTTGTGTTATCATGAACAAGGTGAATGACTATCCTTTTCCCTTGGAGGAAGGTAGGTAGGCGTTTCAGGATTAAATCAATTTCACATATTAAACAATTGCCATCTAGAGAAATAGAACAATGTCTGATTTACTCCTTTGCCTGTGCTTGATTAGGCTGGAAACCTTTTCTGATGTTATCAGTCATTTTCTCTAATTAGGGGTAGAAACCCCAAATCTTGTCACTTTGGGACCAGTCCTAACAAAGATTATCTTTGTCTGTTAATTCATTTGTAGAATGAAACAAGCCACACACAGGGCTCCTTAAGGATAACTAACATTTCATCTGATGACAGTGGAAAGCAAATCTCTTGTGTGGCAGAAAATCTTGTAGGAGAAGATCAAGATTCTGTGAACCTCACTGTGCATTGTACGTAATCAGACCAGCATGTGTTTTTACTAGCAAATGATCGTGAACACCCTTACGTTTGTCATTGGGGCACTCTGGGTGCTGCTTAAGTGAGTTAAAAAAAAGTGTATGCCGTGTTTCTGTGCATACTTAATTAAGAAATGTTATCAGCCTCCTTCACTTGTTCTATTTCTGCTAATCTCTCTCGCTCATGAGCTGTCTTTCCCTTAAGCTTCTTTTTGATTTAAGCTTGTCCTCTGTGCCTTCCCAGTCTTCATTTGATAGAACATATTTTGAGGTGGTTATTGTCCTCTTGTTTATAACTTCTAGTTTAGATTCCAATACGCCAGTTTCTAATTATTTTTTTCTGTATAAAAGCAATATAAAGTGTTAGAGTTCTGATACCTAAAGTATGGGGCTGGCTGTTCACAAACACCTACTTGTACTGTTGGTACAATAAAACCTCATTCATTTGACATCACATTTCCATGAGAAGGTTGGAGGAGTCCTACTTCAGTTATTGAATATTACTATCACCTGCAAAAATCTTTTATTATATCTGTTTTAAATTTCTGTATACATTGAAACTAAGCTAGAGGATAGTGATACTTCTTAAGCATATGTGCATTATTTTCTAGTCTTAATAAATAACATGACACATATCTTAACATTCCAGATTGTAATGGTCAGTGTGAATGTATATTCAGTAAAAATCACATATACTGTCCACATCATTGTAAATTCTGACCTGGATGGTACAAATTAATGAATTTTTACTCTGAAAAAGCAAAAGCAATGCAAAACAAACATGATGTGTGGAGTGTGTATGCACAAATCCACATTGCACACATGTAGACACTGGTTAACTTTTACTCATAGAGGACCTACAGTATATGGTGGTTGGAATGAATGACTGAAATTACCAACCATAATCCTTTGTCACTGGCAGTGCTACCACTATGCCCAGTGGACTCTGGACTTACAATTTCTAATCATTTTGACCTTCCTAGAAGCTGAAATCAGTGTTACCCCCAAACATATTCAACCAGCTTCCAACTTTATAGCCTTAAATCAACATCTCACCCCAAGCTCTTTTGGGCTTGGTAGAAGGAGTAAGTGTGTCCTGGGTGTGGAGTCTTGGGCTGGTGGGAGGAAGGTACTAGTGTGGTTCCGACCCCATTGTGGTCCTGTGTTTGCAACACAGACCTATAAATAAGGACATGAAAGTTCAAAATGTTCTCAATTTAGGTTGATATCTATGTGGTAGCCATGGTCTGAAGAATTGGCTTTATCTATCAAAGTTTAGATAAAAACATAAAAGGAATAAGTGATAAAGAATATTAACAACTGAACTCATCTTTGCAGTGATCTTGCTCAGAGTATATTAGTTATCACCTCCATTCCTGCCCCTTCATGTCAGGAACTATACATCCAGGAAGCTGGGCTTCTGGATTGGGCACCAGGAGACCCGGATCCTTGTTTCAGATCTGCCTCAATCAGTAACCTTGACCAAGTTATTTACCCTCATTGGACTTGGGTTTCTTCATCTGAGAAAGAATGCTATTAGGTCTCAAAAGTGTTTACAGCCCTTGAATATATTATCAAAGTCAGGCGACATTAAAATAAACTATGAAGGGTTTTTAATACCTTCACCTAGGATAATTACTGTTTAAATATGCTACTTGATGTTTGTTTCCTGAAGCATAAAGTTCTTTATATTTAATGTTAAAATAATCTTTAGTTTGTTTGTCCAGGTTTAGATAGGACTTCAGCTATTAGAAGGATCAAAACATTGACATAGCCCCATAAACCCCAACTGTATTATAAGTAAATGTGATGCTTTTAAAGAGTATTTACTATTGACAATCAGTGAAATCAGTCAGCATCAATGGGAACATTTGTAGCATTGATCTGTTTTAAATAATTTAGGTGAGATTAGGACTGCAGGAAAGATTTCCAGTCCTTTTTTTTTGTATTATTTAATGAAGTACTGCAATAGTGACTTTCAATGTTTTGATGATCAATCTATATAACATCAAAGCACATAAACCAAGTCAACTTCATTTGAACCCTTTCCCCAGTCAGAAATCTCTAGGATCTGTTTGGAGCGGGTTCCCACACTGAATAGATGTGAAAATGACTGTGATGTATGGGTCTTCAGCTGAGCAGGAGCAGGAGTCTCTCTGAAGCTCTCTGTAGGGAGTTAAATCAACCTTGATAAGGATACAAAATATTGATGGATTCCAGAGTTGCAGGTCATATGTCTTCTTAAACCAAACAATGGTTGAATAAAATCCCCTATTGATGACACAGAAATCTGAAGCGGGGGGAAAATGTGAGCTTTCTGATACTATTAACTCTCTCTTTTTCAATTTAGTTGCTCCAACTATCACATTTCTCGAATCTCCAACCTCAGACCACCACTGGTGCATTCCATTCACTGTGAAAGGCAACCCCAAACCAGCGCTTCAGTGGTTCTATAACCGGGCAATACTGAATGAGTCCAAATACATCTGTACTAAAATACATGTTACCAATCACACGGAGTACCATGGCTGCCTCCAGCTGGATAATCCCACTCACATGAACAATGGGGACTATAAATTAGTCGCCAAGAATGAGTATGGGAAGGATGAGAAACAGATTTCTGCTCACTTCATGGGCTGGCCTGGTGATGACGGTAAGTACTTGATGCTTTTACATCTAGAGGGAAGATAGGGTCTGCCATTCAACTATGGAAAAAATCATGTACAACAACAACCCCCTCCCTCAAGCCAGTGGCTTACAACATCATTATTTAGTCTCATTATTTTGAACTACCTGGTTATTCTCATGGGTCTGTAAAAGACTGCAGCTTCATCCTGTGGGTCTTTATTCGGGGGTGCAGTGTGAAACAGCAATACCTACTCAGGAGACCTGCTTCCTATGGCGAGTATAGAGTTCAAAAAGACAACTTTAGAAATGTGCAAGGCTTTTTAAGGCCTATGTTCAGGACTGGCACATGGTCTCTTCAGTCAAAGCAAGTCCCAGGGCCAAAGCCAATCCAGAGGTAGGGACTCCTGTTTCTCTCAAGAAGGTAATGGTGGGGATGAATAACTTTGAACAATGATCTGATATACACATTATTTTTATCCCAACTGTTGAGTGAGATTTTGTAGTGACAGTGGCAAAACCATGAGCAGAAGGAACATGTTTCGTTGGCTCCTGAACAAATTAAGATGTATTTTCTAGCCCCTTATTCATTTGGAACTCAGGATCCTACTTTCTGATCCATGGATGGGAAACCAGTGCCTTGGCATGTTTGGCTTACCTGACTGAGTTGAAGCCTCCTTTTGATCAGGTCCTAAATTGTTTTCCTAGGATTGGTGATAGTTTCTGTCTGACCGGTGGCTTGGGTTGGAAAAGGGTGGTTGGCATCAGGAATCTGTTCTGGGGCCAGCAGCAGGATTTTAGTGTGAGCCCCAATAACAGCAAGGATAGTTGTCATGCCTCTATCTGCTTCAGATGCTGTTGTTCAGAGAAGTATTCTTTCTTGCTTGATGTTGTTGCCCAGAGACCTGTCGCTGTTGTGGAGGCTGAGGCTGGTGTTTGGATATTGGGACCTGTACATGAGTTGAATTCCTCATCATAATAGCTCTGAGTTAATCAAAGCCAACAAAGATGGCTTGGCAGAAGGAAGGGAAAATAGAAACGTGGAGGCCCATGAGACAGGGCGCTTGGGAAGCATAAACTCCTTATGGCTCGCAGGGCAGCCCCCTGGACAAAGGTGATGCATGTGAAGCCACCTTCAACAAAGAGTAAATGAGAATGTCATAATTCTTAATCATAATAAGTGTCCCCATCCTGGAATTTATTACACAGTTATGTAATGTACAAGTTTCCTTAGTGTTCAAACTGTGATTTGGATTCTATAAGTTTAATTTGCAAACATCCTTTCAGGAGTGTATAAAACACACAATGTTTGGATGCCTTATCCAGAGAGCCCTGGCAGCGGCCATTCCCATTAATTCTTCCTCTTAATTGAGTTTGGCTACATTTGCTGTAGTAAATCTCTAGATTACTGTGTTGTTTTTCTTGTATGTTATAAAGATTACAGCTTCATAGGTTAATTCAGGGACTCTGCTTTGGGACAACTGCTTTAGTTTGTTCTTAAGTAAACTTTTTATTTGTGAATAATTATAGATTTACAGAAAAGTTGCTTACAGTGGAGAGAGTTCCCAGCTACCCTCTACCCAGTTTTTACTATCGTTGACATTTTGCAGCACTGCAATACATCTGCTAAAACGAAGAAATTGACATTGGTACATTACTGTTAACTAAACTGCAGGCTTTATTTGAATTTTGCCAACTGCTTTTTGAAACTATTGGAGGTGAATTTGTGCAGGGTAAAGGTCAGGCATTGAAAAGTTTTAGAAGTGGCCTGTGTGCTTTGATATATGCACAGTTCTGTCCATGTAAAGCCAGTAGCTTCTATTTTAGGTGGGATTTTGATGTATTTTGTTTTGAATGCTCTTGTATGGTGTTCGGTAGAGTTTACCTCCTCTTACCCATGTGGCTTCGTTTTTATCAATTATTTCTATTTGTTTTAACTCAACTAGTGGTAGGAGAATTATTTTCTGGCACAGGAATACTTAGAGACTCTATCCTCTTTAACTAACCATATTTTTATCAAAAATAAAAATTAAGCACAATATTATAAATGTCTTAAAAATGTAAATATCTGCTTTTAGAAAAGACTGATTTTGTTTTTTCTCTTTAAGTATTTATTCAAGGACCAGTTCTCAAGGAGTAATAAATGAAAGTGGAAATGAAAGAGACTTGGCCCAGAGTGACAGTGGATATAAATGGTCCTCGTGGGCCATACACCAGTGTGACCAATTATAGCTTGACCTCACTTGGCTTGTGTGATAGCATCTTTGTGGGTATTTACAAGATTTGTAGCCAGAGTCAGAGCATACAGATAATGACTTTGCATAGAATGGATTCCTTTCCCTGACCTCCCCATTAAAATGAAAGAAAAATAAATAGCAAATATATGCAATTCATTTCCCTGTTGGTCTAAAAGGTACATTCCAAGTTAAGGACAACAGGTCAAGTTTGAGTTTATATGTATTCCGTATCTCTGCTGTCGTCATGTAGTAACTGATGAAGGTTAGCTTTTATAAATATTTCTGATAAAATGTTTTAGCTATATTTTCTCAGTTGTTTTGATGGGATCCCTTGTTTTAAACATTGTGAGTTTCCTGGCTTACAAGGAAGCAGGCAACCTGGGATCATAGTGGAGTGGGTTTGCATGACCACACAGAGCCAAGAGAATTAACACGACAGTGCTGCTGTCTTCAGTGCCAGTGCGTGTTCCTCTTCAGCTCAGAACCGAGATTTTAATGGGATGTTCCACCTGCCTTAGGAACTCATTCCCTATTTGGAGCTAGAGGATGAAGTGTGTTGGAAGAAATTAAAACAGAAGTAAAAACAAAAAGTCCCTAAAACAGAAATAGATGAGCTGTGAGCATGGAAGAGAACAGACTGATTGGAAGTAGTTACATTCCTGATGGCCTTGACTTTTGAGTGGCATGGAAATACTGGACATGGTGCTCCATAGAACCCCAGGGAAGCCACTGGTCAGGCATCCACACTGATTCCTCTTGGGTATCAATAGTAATAATGATAAAAATAGAGAATAATAGTTGCAATGAGATGCATTTTAATTGGGTTTGGCAAGAAGCAGGATGCATTTAATGCATGGCTTATGGAGGCTTGGGGGAATGAATTAAAAAGTAGAAAGCAGTGCAGGCATACACGTAGAAAGCGTGGGGCTATCTGAGAATTCTCCAAAGATTTTGCTGGATCCTATTTAGCTTATGGGCCAAAAATAAGCCTGTCTGAGGTGAAATTGATCCACTATGTGGCTGTCATTGGAATTCAATCCCACATATAGAAAAAATCTTCTTCATGACATGAAAGTGTGTATGTAGGTTGAGTGGAGGTTAGAAGTGGTGAGGTGTCTTTTAAGTAGAATTTTAAACAAAAATTATTGGCATGATGCTTGTGAGTGTCATGAGGGAGAATCCTGGGGACTTTGCTAGCTTCAAATCAACACACCTTTCCAAGGTCAGATAGCTCTATGAACGTGAGTTGATTGTTTAAGAGTAAATTTTTCTATGGAAATCATTACCCTAGTGACTAAACATTTAGACTTGGAACAAACCTAACCAGGGCACTAGTCAATAAAATACCTTGGTTTGAAGCTTCCCATTCTTTAGGCAGTACATAAAGAGTGTCTCCATGGCCCACTCATTCAGGAAGAATGTCACAGCTCAAGAATGCTCATTCACACACAGTGGGAGTTAGTGACTTATGCTTCTTAATTCAGGAGCTGTTGTCTCCTATGCAAAATTTGCATCAGGAACCAACTATAAATACTGGGAGAGTTTTCCCCACAGCTTCTTTGTGCTGTTTTATCAAGAAATTCATGACATCTGGATGAACTAGAGCACTTAGAATTACCCTCAAACTGGCAGATTTAGATCTAGTGTACTTAGACCAAAGAATGTAGAAAAAGGAAATTCCTCCAAATATATAGCATTGAGAAAATACCCTTTCCCTCCTCACCTGCCACCCAGGCCATTTGTCAGTTCCCATTTCTTGTCCTGGGAGTGAAAGGAAAGTTCTACCTGCCTTTCTGCCTTAAATAACTGTGAAGACTGGTTTGGCCATAGACCCATACTAATCATGATAATTAAGATTTATACTTAAATAGCTCTTTATGTCTCGAGAGTACTAATGTTAATTAATTATGCTTCCCGAAACTCCCAAGGACTTGCCAGAGCCAATGCTATTATCCGCTCCTGTCATGGGGAAGACTGCTTTGTACAGGAAAAGTGAGCAGACTCACTCTCCATGCTGCCTACATTCATGGCCAGAAATGAAACCCAGACATCTGAACCCCCAATATTTTTGGGCCCTGAGTTCAGCCTGCCATTCAGAAAGGGGAGAGGAAAGGGATCTGGAATCAAAAAGCAAACCACTATGAGCTAGAAAACACTGTTGACAAAGGCCAGTTCATTTGAAAAGACCAGGCCTTTTGCTATGGCTTTATCATATGGAATTCTTTGAAATACTTTTCAAGATCACACTAAAGAGAATCTCAAAATAGAATTGAAAGAAAAGTCTTTTCTTTTTCTCTCTCTTATTTTTTTAGGGCATCAGAGAGAGATTAAAAGCTTAAAGGAGGGAAACAGATGTGTTTTCTGGCCTCCACCATTATTTTTATCTTTGCAACAGAATGGAAAGGGAACCCTACTGTCAAGCTACCTATCTTCCCACAAATTTCTTTATTCCTACAAATGTTTTTTTCCCTTTAATTGTACAGTTTTACAGTTAAAAGTCATAAAGATTTACTCATGAAGATTTACATAAAGTTATAAGATTTACTCATGAACAATAACTGAGATTAGAAGATGGAAATTAAAAATCCTCATTTAAGTCATTGAGCATCAAATTAAGAGGATGAGGTATTCTGGTTCAATATTATTTAGGAGGGTGGGAAGGTGATTTTATGGGCCATGTTTAGAAGTCTAAATGCCCCACAGGTCTTCTCTCGGGGTTGCAGACATTGCAAGTTTAATACAGAACTTGTTGGGAGTGCATGTGCGACTGTGATACAGTCTCCATTGTTCTTTTCCCAGGAGTGCTTCAGGCTGAACTGAGGCCCTGTTAAGTCTTTATCCTGTAGTTCTAGGCAACATGCCTTAGGTAAGAACCTAAGGGCAAGTGAGTGTGAGAACTAGAGACACCCAACAAATCCTACAGAAAGTAGAACTTGAAGATCAGACAGGCAAACATTCCTGCTTGGCGCTTCTGCCTTTGAGTGAGCTGTGAAGGGATAATGTGTTCTGAAGCATGTTTGGAATGCTAGTGGGATGGAATGGAGTTCCTAGATTCCCATATTCTATTCCAGAGATTCCCAACATGAAGCTTTCTGGCTTGATGCCACCTCCTGCTGCCTAGATTTAAGACTTCTTATGCAATGAGAACTACTAGGATAGAATTCAAGAAAACCTAATCCTTCTCAAATCCCCATTGCAGGTGCATAACTCAAGTCCAATGTTGCGCATTCATTTTCTTTTTGTTGGCTTTTCCCCTCAGAGCTAGTCCTTGCCTTGCCTGAGTCACCTTTCAGTCCTGAATATCACCAACTGGGGTTTCTGCCATCCTATGTAATAAAAGAGTAATATGCAAATAGACCATATCTCTGCTACACCCACAAGCCATGCCCACCAGCCAATTAGGAGCAAGTATGCAAATTAATCCAAACAAGATGGCTCTGGCTGAGCCATGAATGTAGGCAGCATGGAGAGCAAGCAGGACGCTTGAGTTTCCCTGACAATGGAGGAAGCCAAGCTTCCTGCACATCCTGGCCAGCTGTGGACTCCACTCAAGGCTAGAAAGTTTCAATTATAGAAGATAAATAAATCCCCCAGAAATGGCTGTGGCAACTGAGTGAGTAGAAAGCTTGGGTTTCCCTGGTGATGGAGGAAGCCAAGCTTTCTGCCTGCCCTGGCCTTTCCTAGCCTCTGTTCAAGGATACAAAGTTTCAATTATAGGAGATAAATAAATTCCAGATACCAGAGCCTCCACTTGGATTGCTGAGAGGCATGACTGGCCTGTAAACCACCACAGACCCCTTGCCCAGGCAGCCCCATGTCCCAAAGAACCTCCACCCTGATCCAGGACACCCTTCAGGCCAAATCAGCCAGCCCCCACCTGTGCACCAGGCCTCTATCCTATCTAATAAAATAGTAATATGCAAATTGACTGTCACTCCAACACACAAGATGGCTGCCCCTATGTGGTCAAAGAACCTGCCCCTCATGTGGACACAAGATGGCCAGCAGGGGTGAGACCAGGGCTGCAAAGAAGGGCAGTTAGGGGTGACCAGGCCAACAGAGAGGAGATGTTGGGGGCAACTGGGCCTGCAGGGAAGGGCAGTTGGGGGGGACCCAGGCCTGCAGGGGAGGGCAGCTAGGGGTGACCAGTCCTGCAGGGGAGGGCAGTAGGTATCAATCAGGCTGGCAGGGGAATGGTTAGGGGGTGATCAGGCTGGCAGGCAGAAGGGGTTAGGGGCAATCAGGAAGGCAGGCAAGTAAGTGGTTGGGAGCCAGCAGTCCTGGATTGTGAGAGGGATGTCCGACTGCCCTTTTAGGCCTGATCCCAATTGGGGTCAGACCTAAAAGGGCAGTCGTACATCCTTCGAGGGGTCCAAGATTGGAGAGGGTGAAGGTTGGGCTGAGGGACACCCTGTCCCCCCCCCCCCCCCGTGCATAAATTTCATGCACCGGGCCTCTAGTTAGCATATAACAATATATGACAGACATATTTAAACTAAATAAAAGAAACCAGGTAGAAATTAGACTTAAAAATGGCAGGATATTTTCAGAATTTGAGCATTGCCAGAAGTCAAAGAGGAAAGTGGTGATTGTTTTCTGTGTCTGCATTTATAATGATGTTAATAACCACCTCACAATGGGAATGTAAACATCCTGGGAGGTTTGCTTGACTAAGCAGTTCCAGAGCAAAATCCTATCCTTGATGAGCTGGGGTCAGCTGGAGTAATGTGCTCCTTTTCTGTATAAATGCTAGGTCTGGGCACCCTCCATGTGCCAGGCTTCCCTAACCTTTGTACCTGGAGAGGCATTTCTTTATTGTGGCAAGTAGGCCCTCACCAGACATAGTACAGTATGCTAGGGAGGGAAAATAAAGCAACAGCAATAAAAAAAAAACACACAAAAACATCATCATTCCTCCCATATTGTCTTTCTGTGAGTTTTATAATCTTATAGTAAATTTGGCTATTCCTGAGGACAAAAGTAAAGTGACAGTGCATCTCATACATCTGAGAAGGTGAAGTCAGAAAATGTGCTTTCCAGAAATTTTAGATGTCACCCAATAGCTTTGCAGTTAAACTTAGTAGGAAAGGCACAGTGATAGGTGTCAGAAATCTGGACAATAGCCTGTGTTACAGGCTAACTCGTATACTTTTGATCCTAGCCCCAAATCCCACTTTTCTGTACCTGATGTTTGCTACATTGGACTAATTCAATGGTTTGGATTTTCCGGGGAGCTTTGTGTGAGGAATGTGTTTGGATGCTCCCTTTCGGTAATGAAGCTGATGGCACCTGTCAGTCATTTCTACTGAGGCCCCGCCAATGTACGGCTTAGATAAATCTGCTTCAAATCCTCATTATGTCTTTTGCCTTTCTTATGGAATTATACCTGTAAAAGTGTGTGGTGACTGGGTGTGGGGTTTCTGAGGGCATGAGAACAGATCAGGGTGACTAGTAGTTCCAGCTTTAGCACTAACAGCCCTATGCCAGGGAGAGCCCTCCTTCTTGGATAAACTGAAAGGATTTGCCTGAAACCATCCCACTTTTAAAACTTCAAGTCCAATGTCTCAGGAATCCCCTTGGACTCTTGCAATCTGGGGTGGTGGGTCACCCTAGTACAAAAGAAGGTTCTCATACTTATATTCAAATACTTAAAAAATGTAAATTAAATTAATGAGTTGTTAAATAAAATAGGTGCTACCCTCCTCTAAACATGCTTATAATGATCTGGAAGGCTGGGTTTGAAGATTGGATTGTCTGACTTTCAGAGTTTTTCCAGCTAAAGTAATTTGTGATTTCTCTTGATTTTTTATTTTTTAGAGGGATGGAGGTTGTGGGCCTGGGGAGGGAAGCAGAGTTAACATAAAGTAAATAGAATTTCAGGTTTTATTTACTTGTCCTATAAAACAATTTATTCAGTCATAAAATCTTCAATAAATATTTGGCTTATTTTAGTGGGAATAAGTTAGTATTTTTAAACTCTGAATGAATACTTACAATTTTTTGCTTTGTTTTGCTTTTTAGGTGCAGACCCAAATTATCCCGATGTAATTTATGAAGGTAGCTATCACATTGTTTTTATTTTGTTTGTCTAGCATGAAATAAATCAGCTAACAGAAAACCTTTAAGTGCAGTTAAATATACATTTCAGGTAATACATAGGCCAAAATAACACATTAAAAAAAATTGTTCTCTCTATTTATATTTATCATCACCCAAGGTCAAGGTTAGAGAGAGGAAGGAATGAGTGAGAGAGGGGGAGAGAGAGAGTAGAACATTGATTGTTGCTTCTTGTATGTGTAAGATTAAACTTGCAACCCAGGCATGTGCTTTAACCAGGAATCGAACCGACAACCCTTTGGTGCACAGGACAACACTAAACCAAATGAGCCACTCTAGCCGGGCAAAATCATTTAATATTGATGGCCATTTCCCCTTGATATTTACAGTGCCTGTAAATAGCATTTCTGTCTCATGCTCTTTTCTTGGAAGTAGTAAATCCATTCTGCTGCAACAATTTGTTCCCATAATTGGGAACTAATTGCCTGTTTAAAAGCCATGGCTACCAAGAAAAAGGCCATGTATCGGTTTCTAGTTATGACAGTAAACCCAATTCAAAATTGCGTTTCTTATATAATAAGGAAGGTTGGCTCAGAGACAGGCTCCTCAAAGGTAGGGCATGTTTTAGGGTGTATTAAACCAGCAGCTTAATCATGTCATCAGGGACCCAAGTTTTTTTCATCTTTACCCTCCTCTGCCCCTTGTTCTGCCTTCATTAATGCCCCTTCCTAAATCCCTACCATTTGTTATTAGCTGAGGCCAACAAAGGGGCTACGGTTGTTCACATTGAGTTGAGAAAAGGGAGAGTTTCTGAAAGGGTTCTAGAAGAAAGGTAATTTTTATAGAAACCTCCATCTGACCCTCCTTGTATTGGATTCAAGACCAAGTTGAGTCATGAACCATTTTTGCCTCCCTGACTGATAAGCAGGATGAATTACCCTTTGACTAACTAGAACTACCTCTAAGTTTAGATTAGTTTCCCTGGAGGATGTACTTGAACCCCTTGAATAAAATTGGGTTCTTTTAGAAATGTGGGAGGGGGAAACCTAAAGGTACACTATATTAACTTTTAACTAAACATCTCATCTGTACTTTACCATTTTAGTCAAATGCCAGGGATCTTTTGTTAGATGAGAAAATCCATCTTTCACAGATTTTCAAACCACCTTCATGACCAGGGGAGGCATCTGTTTGGGGAAGTACAGCTAAATTTTAAGACTTGGCTTGAGGTTTGAGATTGATTCAAAGTTAGATTTATTAAAATATTATATTTATATATTTATTTTATAGAATATTTTTATTTAATTTTATATTTTTATATACACACTGACTTTTTTTCTAGAAACAATTCTGTAACTTAATTTTAACCAGGAGATTATATTTTCTTTACTTGCTTTATACATGTTAAGCTACAATTCTGTCATGCTCTGGTATGGATGATTTTGTGCATATGATTTGTTTATTTTTGTTTTTATTTATCTTAATATGGTTTAAAGGAAGAGTATCTCAAATTGCATCACAGAGAAATATGTTTTCATTGTGATTTAACATTTTATAATTATGCTTTGGACTCCTTTCCAGTAATTTCAAAACTTATCATATTTCCATTGGCCTCAGATAGCACTTGTTCTTTGGGTCAAAATGTCATGATATTAAACTATAGATACTCCAATGATTTAATTTTGCCATGAATGCCTGGCTATGATATGAAGAGGTTAAAAATAAGCAAGTAAATGATATCCCTTAGTGTCTGAAATTAAATTTTAATACATTTAAAGTGGAAATGGTGAGCATATATTTTTGCAGTCAAAAACAAAACAGCAGAAAGATAGAAAATAGATGCCTTTTCTGTTACTTCCAATCAAATTCAAAGGAACACTGCTAATAAAAATATAATTTAAATTGGTTACCCCAAGGCTTGCATAAAAATTCTACCAAGAGAGTTTAGCTCAGGCTGACTTAATGAGGTTGTTTATTCAGGATGCAAATTGAAGGCACTATATCTATTTAAGAAAAAAAATACAAAATATAAAGAACATTATCTGCATTTTGCTTGCCAAACTTTCTGATTTTTATATGCAATATTGCTATTAAAAACTTTGACTCACAAATGACAAAAAAAATCAATCATTAATTTTCTAAAATTGATTCAGAAGATGGCAACTACTTTTGAGACATGTTGATGTGATAATGCATTCTTACAATTCTAAAGATTACGTTGGCGCAGCTTCATGTTTCTTAATTCTGAAATGGAAATATTAATGATTCATAACTCTTCAAAAAAGTTCACGTGTGTACCCAAGTTCCCTATCAGTTTGTTTCCACATTTCATCTCTAGTGGCTGCTTCTCACCCAAATAGGATGCATCTGCCTTGGGATCATACTGCTGATTTCCAGTCTGGTTCAGGTCACCTTCTTGCCAGTTAACCTTAGACTAGTCAATGGACATTTTTCATTTGCAAAATGGCTAGACTCAGTCTTTAAAGACCCTTCCAGGTCTATAAATCTGTGGCTCATAGATGATTGATTCTCTGTTGTATTTATGCCAAGTGCTTCATCAGAAAAGGCATATATAGTCTTATGTGCAAAGAAACACCCTAAACAAGGTTTAGAATTTGATCACCAAAACAAGGATGCAGAGATCTGGGTTGGGTATGAAGTTGGCAGTGCACAGTTCCTGTGCTGCAATGGATTTAACCCAGGAGTTGGGTCCTGTTCTTCCGCAGCCGGGCTGTCAGTGGTTTGGAAACTTGTGATCTGTCTGGCTTTGTTTCAGGTCATACTGTGGCTTCGTGTTTGTTGATAACTTAATGACCATTTCACTATTCTGTCTCTTTCCCTATTCTCCAATGGAAGATTATGGGACTGTAGCGAATGACATCGGGGACACCACGAACAGAAGTAATGAGATTCCTTCCACAGATGTTGCTGACAAAGCCGGGCGGGAGCATCTCTCGGTGAGTGATACAGATAGTTGTTTCCTAGGCTGGTTCTGAGCATTTTGGATGCTTACTGTTGGAGGTAGCTAGCTTATTGTCTTTATTTTGAATGTTTTAAAAATGTTTGTCTAAAATGAAGTACATCAACTAAAAGAAGACTTTTGGAGCTGCTTCAAGGCAAGTGTTTCAACCTTTTTATTGCTCAGATGTAAACAGTCCATTGACTATTGGAAGGATTAATAGAAAGGTTTAAGAAAAGTGATAAAGGTAGTCTCTGGATTATATTAAATATCTGTTCTTATATTAAATATCTGTTCTTTAAAAAGTTATTATTAGAAGAGCAAGAAAGCAGCTTTCTCGTACAGGCACATATATAATTATTTCTGTCTTCCACACCTCCACACTCATCTTCTTAAATATTTAAATAAAAGTTTCAGTGCCTACCACATGTAAAGATATATATGTGGTCTGTTTTTGAGCTTAAAGTTCACTCGTGGCTTGTGATGTGAATTTTAGTGCTTCACACAAATAGAGGTGGAGCTATGTGGTGTGAGAAATAGAAGTAGAGGGGCTGGCACTCTTTTTCTTCATGCTGGGAGAGCCAGGACTCTTTGAGGACAGGTGGCACTCTCCATGCCAGTGCAGGATGCCTGGGATTTGGACAGAGAGGAACAGAAGGGAAGGGATTTGGGGGTGTGAACAGGAGCCTGCAGACTGGAAAACAGTGGTGATTGGAAGGTAAGGCAGGTGAAGGGTGGCAGTTGGAGGAAATGTTGGAGAAGTTGGCTGTGCCAGGTGATGCGGATTTGAAACACAGTGCCAGGTGGTTAGATTTATTGCACAGTGAGGAGGCAATGGAAGGGGATTGTGAGAGCCCCAAGATCACAGGGCTCCAGGGTTCTGTGTTGGGGTGATCTGTCAGCTGCTCAGGTAAAATCCCAGCAATTTTCCTCCATGTTTCCCTTTTCTTCACTTGTTGTATGAACCCAGTTGCATGTCCTGTGAACTCTGCATTCTTATAAACTTTAAATATCTCTCCACGTCTACTGCCACAACTGCAGGCTAACTCGGTGGGGGTGGGCAAGGGAAGGGGAGAGGTGGCAAACTAAGGCTTGAGGGCCAGCTTCTGGCTCAGGACCTGTGAGGTCTGCAGGCTAAGAATAGTTTCTACATTTTTAAGTGATTTGAAAAAAAAAAATAAAAAAAAGGATGATTTGTAACATGAAAATTTTACAAAATTCAAATATCTTTTCATAAATAAAGTTTGCTTGGAAAGTAGTAATGTCCATTTGCATATTGTCTGTGGCCACTTTTGTGCTGTGCTAGAATGCCAGGTGTAGTTGTAGGCCTGCAAAGCGGGAAATATTTACTGTTTGGCCCTTTACAGAGAGAGTTTGCACCATTGCTCATTCCTGGGTGACTGCACCCCTTCTACCTTTCCCACTTCTGTCATCTTCCTGCCTCCACATAGCAACCCGAGTGACCTTTGAAAAGCACAAATCAGATTACTCTTATCATTCTCAGAATCTTCCTAACACATTGTAAAAAAAACTTATAAAAGCCCAAATCCTCTCAGTGGCTAACATGGACTCCACATAACTTACTGGTCTCTGTCTTTCTGACTTCATCACCCACATCTCACTGCTTGCTTACCACCTGCCTGTAAAAAAACAATTTTTTAAATGGATTTCAGAGAGGAAAGTAGAAGGAGAGAGAGAGAGAGAGAGAGAGACATCAATGATGAGAGAGAATCATTGACCGGCTACCTTCTGCACACTCCACACTGGGGATCTAGCCCATAACCCAGGCATATGCTCTGACCAGGAATTGTACTGTGACCTCCTGACTCATGGGTCGATGCTCAACCACTGAGCAACACCAGCTGGGAACCACCTGTCTTTTAAAAATAATCTATTGGATGCTCCAGGTTTGCTCTTGTCTCACAGCTTTAACATTTGCTGTTCCCTCTATAAAGCATACATTTCCCAAAAGTCACCACATGGATTTATCTTGGATGGCCAGCAGGCAGCCATTTCCCTATGTAGTTATTATTGTCTGTAATTACCTTGCTTGCCTATTTGTTTGCTTGTTTAATTTTTTTCCCTTTCCCTAGATTTTTTAGTAAGATTCTCAGTAGGCAACATGGTCAGTATTTTTCATAGTTATATCCCTAGTTGCTAGAATAATTCCTGTAACCAAGGAGGTACTCACTGAAAATTAGGCTGATTAGATTCATGTGAATACTATAGTCTGGGTTGCCAAAGAGAGAGATTGGAAGTGGGGTGATAAGTTAGGGGTCTGGTACAGTAATACAAAGATGTGATGTGTATTTAAACCAGAGCTATGGCAGAAAGAATAGGAGGCTCAAAATATGCACATCCAGTCTATGGAGACACACACACACACACACACACACACACACACACACACACACACACATTTCTACTGATGACTCTATGCATTACATTGAAACAGCAGGACAAATGCTGTGATCAGTCAACTGTAGAATGCTTTTTACTTTCTGCCTTATGCAATCATTTCAGTTTTTATTCTAACTCCCAACCACTTAATGTTTTTGATTTAAGAAAATTGTTTGTGTCCATAGGAATTTGAGTGTATGTGTTAAGCCCACAGGTGGTAGGTATTCCAGTTACTAAAAATTATGTCAACTGCAGTTTTCTCTTTTGAATCCAAATGATAAATTTAAGCTCCTCACTGGTATATCTTAGTGATGTTTGAACTGTCTACAGGAGGGTTACTGGAAAGCAAGATCAGTTAAAATAATCTGTGTTAAGTCTCTACATTTATGATTCTGCCTGAGGCCCTTGGAAATATGTATGAGGGGTATAAAACAATAATTTTAGAATTTAAAAGAAAATTTAAAAATTATGTGTGGATCAGATATTTTATATAGATAGAAATATATAAATGGTCTGTGATCACAGGGGCGGGGGGGATTACTCAATTAAAAGAAAAATTTCAGAGCCACGAGCTGATGCAAAAGTTAAAGTTGTCAGAGCACTTGGAAGACAGCCCTAAACTCTCACCTTTCTGTTCCAAGTGCTCCCACGAAACTTGCTGGATTTCTAGAGGAGGGCAACTCCTTGTTTTATGCTGAGAGATATCCTCAGGTAAAAATGAACCAACCAGCTAGCCAACCAAACCACAAAACCCCAACCAACTGTTCAAACCAACCACCCAAACAAACCAACTCACCCTTATTTGTCCCCATATAAAGACCTACCACCCCCAACACAATCAGTACATTTTCATTCTGTTTTTATGAAACCATTTTTGAGGAAATGATTCTTCTCATTTTCAAGAGAATCTTTATTAACATATTTTTTACATTTGAAAGCTGCTTTAATAGGTCTAATTATTTGTTGGCAAGTCATTAATTATTTTTCAACAGTAATACCCCTTCTCTGCAGTTTGAATTAAGTGTTTTTTAATAATGCAGAGGAGGCAGTGTAGATATTCTTCTTCACATGGACAAATGAGGAAATAGAGACTTGGGGAAGTGAAGGCTCTGATCTAGTTCTTACAGGTAAAGGCAAAGTGTTTTGCAAACATAAGGACTCAGATCTCCTGAATGCCACTCAGGTACTTTCCAAAGTGATAAAGACTACTGTGGGACTTTAGAGAGATCCTGGGACTCAGGGCTAAGTCCTCCAACCTTTGTCCATCCGAGGTTCCTTATAGGTAAAATAGAGTTTGAATTTGTTTCTTTAGGTATTCTCCTTCTATCCAAAGAAGTCTGGAAATATTAATAGGGTGGAGAAATGTAGAGCTAAAATACCATGATCTCTTTCCCATGAAAATGTTAGAAATAAAGATAAAAAAAGAGAAAGAAACAAAAACAAACACATCTAAACTAATTAAGCAAATCGAGGGAAATGATGTTGGTTAGAACATGTTGATCCAAAACTAGCTTTTTAAGAATCATTACCATGTTGTTTGTATATAGAATGTGGAAAGAGTTTAGTGTATATTTAGACATTTGCAAAAGCTTTTTGTAAGAGAGCCACTCACAGCTCAAGTATCAGAGAAGAGAATTATCACGCCTTTGCCAAGTGCTTGACATGTGCTTTTCTCTGTGCTTTGTGACTTATTTAATGCTGTCCCCATCTGACACCAGAGAAGGTACTGTGGAGATTAGCCATGTGTTTTTATTATCCTGTCTTCCCTTTCAGCCACATGCTTAGGAGAGGTAATAGAGTGGATAAATTATAGGGTTTATACTTGAACAGACTTTTGTTCAAATCCCAAGCTTCGAAGGTGTGATCTTGGGCTGCTTATTAATTTTTTCCTAAGTCTATTTTATCCTTATTATGATCATCATGATAGCTGACATAGGAATCTGGGTAAGAAAAAAGGTGAAGGGAATAAGCAAAAACAAACAAACAAGTCAAACAAATAAAACTATGTATAAATCACAGAGGCACAGACAACAGTATAGTGATAACCAGAGGGAAAGGGGCAGGGGGTGGGTGGAAGAGGGCAAAGAAGGATACATGGGGACAGAGAGAGACTACTTTAGATAATGGGTGCATGATGCACTGTGGAGATGATGTTTTGTTGAGTTGTACACTTGAAATCTGTATGGTTTAGTTAACCAATGTCACCTAGTAAACTCAGTAAAAATGATAGCTGACATTCATTTAATATCTATTGTAGATAGATACTATTCCAAGCCCATTATCTGCATTAACTCACTGAAGATTTACAACTTGTAAAGTGGAATTATTATATTCCCTCTTTACACATGAAAATCATGAGATTCTGAAAGATTAAGTAATTTTGAAGTAATGAAACTAATAAATGGTAAATCTAAACTTTAAACTCAGGAAGAACCCACATTCTTCTTTTTTTTTATTGTTCAGATTATTACAATTGATCCTCTTTTTTCTCCCTATAGCTCCCCTTCACTCGGCTCCACCCCACCCTCTGCCCTTACCTTGCCGCCATTGTCCTCATCCATAGGTGTATGATTTTTGTTCAGTCTCTCCCTGCACCTCCTCACCCCTTTCCCCCTGAGAATTGTCAGTCCACTCCCTTTCTATGCCCCTGATTCTATTATATTTGCCAGTTTATTCTGTTCATCAGATTTTTAATTCACTTGATTTTTAGATTCACTTGTTGATAGATATATATTTGTTGTTTATATTTTTTATCTTTACCTTTTTCTTCTTCTTCCTCTTCTTAAAAAGCACCTTTTAGCATTTCATATAATACTGGTTTGGTGTTGATAAACTCCTTTAGTTTTTTCTTATCTGTGAAGCTCTTTATCTGCCCTTCAAATCTCAACGATAGCTTTGCTGGGTAGAGTTATCATGATTGTAGGTTCTTGTTATTCATCACTTTGAATATTTCTTGCCATTCCCCTCTGGCCTGCATCGTTTCTGTTGAGAAATCAGCTGACAATTGTATGAGTGCTTCCTTGTAGGTAATTAACTGTTTTTCTCTGGTTGCTTTTAATATTCTCTCTTTGTCTTTTGCTCTTGGTATTTTAATTATGATGTGTCTTGGTGTGGTCCTCTTTGGATTCCTGTGTTTAGGGTTCTGTGTGCTTCCTGGACTTGTAAGTCTATTTCTTTTACCAGGTGGGAGAAGTTTTCAGTCATTATTTCCTTAAATAGGTTTTCAGCATCTTGCTCTCTCTCTTCTTCTGGCACCCCATAATTCTGATGTTGGTACGCTTGAAATTGTCCCAGAGGCTCCTTACACTATCTTCACATTTTTTTTTCTTTTTCCTTTTCCAGTTGAGTGTTTTTTGCTTCTTTGTATTTCAAATCTTTGACTTCATTCTTGCGTTCCTCTAGTTTGCTATTAGGTCTCTGTATAATATTATTTATTTTAGTCAGTGTATCTTTAATTTCTAGTTGGTCCTTTTTCATCTCTAGTTGGTCCTTTATTTTATCTCCTCTTGGGTCTTGCTAAATTTATCCATCTTTTCTAGGAAATTCTTGAAAAACCTTTTAACCATGATTTTGGACTCTATATCTAGTTGTTTGTTTTCCTCTATTTCTTTTCTTTGTGATCTGTTCCTTTGTCTCTGCATTTTTGCTGCTTCCCTGGTTGGTAGAGTTGCTTTGTGTGCTAGGTGTCCCATATGGCCCAGTAGCTCCACCTCCCCAGTTACCTGAGGTGGACTCTCTTGGTGCACCTCTTTGTGGACTCTGTATACAGCCTTATTGTAGTTAAGTCTTGATTATTTTTGGTATCACTGGGGGATTTGACCTCCAAGCCAATTGGTTGTGAGGATCAGCTATGTCAAAGCCAGAAGAACTTCTGTGCTGGACTCCGCTTTAAGGCTTCCAAGATTGCAAAAGCCTCTGTGCTAGGCTAGTCTCAGGGCTGAGCAGACAGCCTTGGCTTCCCCGTTAGCCCCTGGGTCTCAGTGTCTCTTGGTAATTGCTGCAGCCCTCTCTGTGCGCAAACACACTCGCCTCCAGGTCTCTGCCTTTCTGACTCCCCTGAGTTTCTGTGCACTCCAGGGACCCTTATGAGTCTGGGTCCCCAAGATCTCGCCTGAAACGGGTTCAGTGCAGACCAACCTGGATTTCAGTACAGTTGGGAAGTTCTGTCTTCCTCTCCCTAGAGAAAGACAGTGGCACAATCTGCAGTAAGCCCTCTGTGTGCACACTTTCGTGCACACCTCCAGACCTCCATCTTTTGTGGCTCCCCTAAGTTTCCCTGCACTCCTCTCTTTTCACAACAGTCCAGACTCCCCTGTATAAGTCTCTCTTGGAAGTGGGGTTCAGTACAATTGGGAGTTTCCACCTCCCTCCTACTGAAAGAAGCCAGCCAGGCATTCCACCCCATTCTCTCCACTCGCATATCTCTGTACCTCAGCTTTTTGCAGATCCTCTGAGTCTCCGTGAGTCCCTCTCTTTCCTTTTAGTTGTAGAATTTCCAATCAGCCAGCTTTCCTGTTATCCTGGATGATTGTCCATTCTGTCTTTTAGTTGTAGTTTTGAAATTGTTGTGTGAGGCAGCAATTTAGGTGTTCACCTATGCCGCCATCTTGGTTTCTCCAGAACCCACATTCTTAATCCTCTCACTATGAAGATGTACCAGTTAGGATAAGCTATGATGCAGTAACAAGAATTTCCAAATCTTAGTGGCTTAAAGAAACAAAGTTTTAATTCTTGCTTTAGTACATGTGTTAGCCTCATTTTTATTGCAAGACTAGGCTGACAAGCAGCACCTTTTGGAAAGTTAGCATTTATGACAGAGGTAGAGAGAGCAGTAGAGCAGAGTTTCTTAACATTGGCACTATTGACATTGTTATTGTTGATGACTACATCTTTGTTGTGGTGGTAGGGTGCTATTCTAGGTACTTTAGGATGTTTTTCAGCATCCCTAGCCTCAACTCACTAGGTGCTTTCCCATAGTTGTGACAACCCCAATTTTTCAAATATTCCATGGGTACAGCATTCTCTCTGTTTCAGAACCATTGCCTTAATCTAAGATCGTGCAGCAGCAATGAAATCAGCTGCCTTTACAACAAATGCTTAGCAATCCTGGTGTAGAGAATCAAACTTTTCTTGGCTGCAGGGCTTGGGGTGAGCAGTAGGAATGGAAGGAGATACACAGCCCTGCATCCTTGTTTGCTCCTAAAATGTTACTGTGCATTTCATTAGCAACATGCACTTGTGCCTCTGTGATCTTCAGCTCAGGGGTGAGACAGGATTCACATAGAATTTACTCTTTGCATTTACTCTCTTAACGTATAGCATTCATATCTTGCAATTACATTTTTAAATTAAAAAGAAACAACTTTGAATTGACCTCTATCATACATATAGAGAAGTGTACAACGTAATGAGCTTTCACAAGTGAACTCACCCACAAGTGCCATCTTGCTCCTTTCCAGGCCCACTCAGTGCTCCAGAGAACCTTGATTTCTAAGAGCAAAAAATATTTTTATTATAAACATTTTAAAATATGTACAACTGTTGCAACAACAGTAAAATGAATCTCATTATATCTTTCACCAACTTCAAATATTATCAGTATTTTTTAATTTCATGTTTCTTCTATTCACTAGCTAGGTAGATAGATGGGAAGAGATAGAGATATATCTAATATATCTCAATATAGATATATTCCATATATCTATGCATATATCTGTTGTTTATATGTATATATCTACATAATATCAATTAGAAATTCATTTTATAACTTTTAACTTGTTTTCTCATTTGAAAATAGGAATAATAATACACACATCATTGTAGGATTGTTGAGAATTAAGTGAATTGATATACATACAGTTTTTAGAATGCAAGTAGTAAGCATCCTATGAATATTAATTGTCATCATCATCATCATCAACATCTGGATATTGGAAACTAATTAGCAAGGCCATAACTGTCCTCCCTTCTTTTCTCTAGGTCTATGCTGTGGTGATAATTGCATCTGTAGTGGGATTTTGTCTGCTAGTAATGCTGTTTCTGCTGAAGTTGGCAAGACACTCCAAGTTTGGCATGAAAGGTAAGAAGGGTTGTGTTTATTTTACTTCTTATGTGGAATCATTTTTGGCTTATGACTAATGCTAATTACTACTAAAGGAGGAAGCAGTTAGATTTATGATCACTAGGTTGTAAGGCTGAAAAAAGAGCAACAAGAATATAATTCTACAAACCAAGACAGAGCAAAATACTGTTGGTTACTCAGCACTACCTACTATCCAATAAGGACAGTTGTCCCAGAAGATACAGGACTGGCTTCTTGAATATCAAGTGACTAATAATGATATAGGCAAAGAGTGCCCAAGTTTCCCTTTTGCATCAGAAAGGAAGGCAAGGCTTGGTGGAAGTAGGCTAATAATGGCCATGTGTATTTTGTACAGAAAGGTTCTCCTGGTCATTTTGACTTCCAGATCTTTCGTGGTAGGCTTTTGGTGCTGTGATTACTTTTTCAGAATCCCATCTTTTGGAATTTGACCAGCATTGGGAAGCAAAGTAACAGCCACTTAGTAGTACATCGTTGCTTTGTGAATGAGTGACTTCTTTTTTGAAGTGGAAAAATTCTGAGTGCACGATTAAAAATTAGGGTCTATGTTGCCCAAAAATAAATCACTGGTCTCATTTATTGAGCTGAAAATTAATTTTAGGGGGAAAGCTTGTTTAAATGTTCCTGAGATAGGCAAGGGTTTTAGTGGTTTAAGAGCATTTTCTTTGAAGTATAAACTTATATGTTGACTAATATGTTGTTGTTGAGTTTTGTGTGGTCTCTCAAAAATTTCCATGAGCTTGGGAAAGCTGTGAAGATTTAGTGGTATCTTAGTTGCATTGGAGAGAAGGTCTGGTGGGTTTTCTTGATTTGTATGGTTTATTACAACTACCATTGATATTGTTTGTTTACTTGGGAATGATTAAGTAGCAGGAGGTTGCCTACTGTCCCCTGGGCTCTGGAGTGGATCAGATCTGTTTCTGAAGTTTTCTTCTCTCCCTCGGTTGGTGCCCGTCACCAAGATTCCTAAACCCAAATTGAAGGGGAGGAGTCGTGGAAACCTGGGGCTTAAACTCCTCAAACCTCCTCCTGACACCCTTTGGCCTGCTGACCCTTGACATTTCCTTTGGAGGAGGAAAGATCTGCCATGCTCTAATTATAACTAAGTCTTGGGAGAGGAACTACACTACAGTGATTTTAATTAGTTCTATGGTGGTGGCTCACAAACTGGACTTTGCTTCAGAAACTCCTGCAGGGCTTGTGAAACAGGTTTCTGGGCCACCCCGTGAGTTTCTGATTTAACAGGTCTGCAGTGGGCCCCCAAATGGGCATTTCTAGCACTTTGCAAGGGACACTGATGCTTCTGTTGCCTGAGTGTTGTGGAAAGTCACTGTTCCATGGGATACACTTGGACTACCAGGTCTCTTTGGGAGTGTGGCAGGAAGCAGGGGAGGTATTGCAAACTAAACTCCCCCACGGCTTTGCAGACCTTCCTGGGTCCCCTGTGGAGCTGGCTCCCAGATCCAAGCCAGACTTCTGCTCTCTGCATGTCAGCCACCTACCATAGCATTTTGCTTTTCTCATTCTGATCAAGGGCTTCTTCTCCTTGGAAGCAGTTGGAATGGATGTCTCCAAGCATCAGTTTTTAGCTAGAGAGGCTGACTCTAGCTCTATCCCCTTCTCACCTTGAGAGTGTAGTTTGAGATCTTTCCAGCTCATGGGTCTTCAGGGAAAGGATCTGTCTAGGTCCTTCTGGGAGCTCAGCAAAGGTTTTGAAAACCACTCCCACCCCAACTTTGTGTTAGGAAAACTACTGACAGGATCATCTGTGAAAGTTAGCATATTCTCTGTAGCTCGGATTGAGAAGAGTTTGGTTCAGAGAAGACTGAGTTCATACAGAGACTCTGGAACTAAGATGGAAACAGTATTTTATTTGGATAATTTGGGGTGATTACCGCTAAGGCACCTACAATTTCCACATGTAACCTAAGGGTATTCTTAATGAATTGCAAGAAAAATTTTGCTTAACCTTGTCAGAGAGCCACTAACCGACTTCCTTCAGGCAATATGCTTCACTCTCTTATTTCTAAACATGAATTAAATACTTTAAAAATTGTCTTGGAGACTCACATTTTTGTTTAGACTAACTCTCTTTTCTATTTTTAGCTAATGTCTATCTGTGACATGGTTTGAACAAAACAGACCTGCACTGAGGTTACGATTTTATTAGTTAGATGCTGAGTTGATAATTTTGGGGGAATCTAGTAGATGAGGCTCATGCAATGAGGGCAAATGATATTGCATAAAAAGTGGTGTTTAAAAATTCATGTAAGCTAATGTACTTAAAATGCTATTAGGGCTGTGATTACTGCTGAAAAAACATATGTCTGAAAAAAGGGCAGAATATGTAAAAACACTGTTATACTTCCTGAAACAGCTAGGAAATATGTCAGTTGTGATTTCTGACTTTCAAGGTGAGAAATGTGGTAGCCTTGGCCAGAACCAATGTCTGGTTCAATGTGAGAGGCCACTGGTGCACATGCCGGTGGGCTATTCCAAATGTAATTCTCACCCCCATAAGCACTCTGGGGAGATTTTACCACCCATTCGTATTCCCTCTCTTGGAGGCAGAGTGAGATTTAAAAGGGTGGCCAGCCCACCCATAGGCATTTACAGCTTTTTACCCATCCTCAGCATTATACACTCCAGTCTTAAACATTGACTGTTTCCTTTTTTAAATATATATTTTTACTTATTTGGGATAGGGAGAGAGAGAGAAACATCAATGATAAGAGAGAATCATTGATTGGTTGCCTCCTGCATTCTTCCTACTGGGGATCAAGCTCACAATCCTGGAATATCCTCTAACCTTCTGGTTTATAGGTTGACGTTCAACCCCCGATCCACACCTGCCAGGCAAGCATTGACTGTTTCTGTGATTATGAACTACAATTGAATACTGTTAAAGGACTAGGGTAACCTAACTGGAAACCTCTTAAAAACCACACTGTGGCTGATGCAGGGCCACTCTAGCTTTATGGATTGAGCTGCGAACCCAAACATTGTTGATGGCCTCCCTTCCACAGGAGGGTGATCTCTAAATTCCAAACCAGGCACTTAAACCTAGAATGTAGAATATAATCAACTAGAGGACCATTGCAAAAAATTCCTGCATTGGAGTGGGAGTGCCCTCCACCTAGCCTGCACCCTCTCCGATCTGGGACCCCTTAGGGGATGTCCAATGGCTGGTTTAAGCCTGATCCCTCTCACAATCCTGGACTGCTGGCTCCCAGCCTAATCATCCCCTAACCACTCGCTTGCCAGCCTGATCACTTCCTAACTGCTCCCCTGCCAGCCTGATTGCCCCAAACTGCCCTCCCTTGCTGGCCCAGTAACCCCCATCTGCCCTCCCCTGCTAGCCTGGTTGCCCCAATTGCCCTCTTCTGCTGGCCTGGTCCCCCTCTCCCCCACAACTGTCCTCCCCTGCCAACCATCTTGTGGCAGCCATCTTTAACCACATGAAGGTGGCCATCTTTGACTACATGGGGTGGCCATCTTGTGCGAGGGCATGAGGTTCAATTTACATATTACCTCTTTATTATATAGGATGAACTGTGGGGTGTTCTTTGGAGATAGGTCTCTATGACTGTAAACTTCATAGGGTTTTTTCTTTGTTCTGTCGATTTATCATAACCAGATGCTGATGGTGCCATCTAGAGCAGGAGGGCCAGACTGTGAGCTTTGTGGTGAACATGCCTAATGGTTTTGTTCATCATTCCTTATACAGGGCCAGGCCCAAAGTTGGCACCTCGTAAATATTAATTGAATGACTGAATGATCACAGTGAATTTTTAGCTTCATCCAATTCAGTTTGGTATTAGGGAAAGAGTTAATATTTGGAGTGCAGCTCATCTGTGAATGGTAACAAAGAGAACTTTGATCCTTGCTAAGTTTCTGAAGGGGTGAAAGCCCTACCCACATTTTGTTTTCACTTATTCCAGATAAGCAGTAGCCATAACCAGGAGGTCATTTATCTCACGTTTTCTCAGACTATTTTAAACAATCACTGCTGTTTAAGTTGGAGGGTTCTCCATTTTGCACATGAACATCTTCAATTTCTGCCTTTGTGAATGCACAGCCTTGGAATATGTGTCTTTGTCCAGCTTTGAATCCAGCTGAAGAGATAGATGGTGCATCCTATCTGTGCGTTAACCTAGAACTTACCTTTCATGATCACTGGATATATTTTAAACTTGTTGCTAGTGACCAAGAGACTACTGACCTATTTCAATAATGATGTCAAGAGGTTGAATTTACCCTAGTGCATTTTTTGTATGCTCCCTTCTTTGCCTTTACCACCCTATTGCTTTTTGGTCAGCTGTCTTGTTATCATAATTGCAGAAGCCCCAAATACAGCCCCTCTGTTAGTGGTTGGCCATCTGTATTAGGGTCATTCTGTGTGTGTTTACTATGGATGCATAAATTGATGACACATGTATTTAAATTTATTAATATCCTTGCATGTAAAAGCATAATCTTATCCCTTTTCTTATAAGGGATTTATTTCAGTTTTAATTTTCACCAAAAGAGGCCAGAAAGGCTTTCTAGAGCAGCTTTATTGCCCAAGGAACAGGCAGGCAACCAGGCCTTTGAATGCTCTCATTTGTGTTTATTCTCACATTGCTTCCTGGCTCTCTTTCCTCATTGAAGATGTTGAAATG
>PVJN01013837.1:0-47980 GCA_004026805.1 Lasiurus borealis | reverse complement strand
TCAAGAACTGGCAAAATTTCATAAGTAGTACACCGAGTGTTGGGACAGAGAGGGGCAGAAAACAGAAGGCACATTCAAGAGAAATAAACAATGCCGAGACCGGTTTGGCTCAGTGGATAGAGCATCGGCCTGCGGAGTGAAAGGTCCCGGGTTCGATTCCGGTCGGGGGCATGTACCTTGCTTGCGGGCACATCTCCACAGTGGGGCGTGCAGGAGGCGGCTGATCGATGTCTCTCTCTCATCGATGTTTCTGACTTTCTATCTCTCTCCCTTCCTCTCTGTAAAAAATCAATAAAATAAATATTTAAAAAAAAAAAAGAGAGAGAGAAATAAACAAGAGAGGGGGAGAAAAGGTGACTATGGAAAGGCATAGACAGAGTTCATGGAAAGCAACCAATCTTCGTTGATTTCTAATGCAGCCAGTCTCAGCTTTTCGTTCACCGTTCGTAAACCTGGCCGACATTTGCTACCCCCATCCCCGTCCCCTCAAAATTGTTGATTTCAAGGGCCTTGTTCCTGAGCAACTTCTAGCAGATCCTTTAAAAACATTGATTCTGAAAGGGCTATTCTGTATGCCCCTGTGGCAAAAGCACAGAGTAGACACTCAGCTAACGTTAACTGACTCCAACAAAGAAACACACACGCACCAAAACCGGTTTGGCTCAGTGGATGGACTGTCAGCCTGCGGACTGAAAGATCCTGGGTTCGATTCCAGTCAAGGGCATGTATCCTGGTTGCGGGCACATCCCCAGTAGAGGGTGTGCAGGAGGCGGCTGACCGATGTTTCTCTCTCATCAATGTTTCTAACTCTCTCTCTCTCTCTCGCCCTTCCTCCCTATAAAAAAATCAATGAAATATATTTAAAAAAAAACACACACAAGGAGCTTCATGGAAAATAAGAAATATATGTTCTTTGCTTTCACCAATAGCTGTTGTCCTCCCCATCCAGCTCGCCAGAACTAATTGAAGGCCCCGTGGTGGATAATACATAATGAAATAAAGCCAACAGTCAGGAAAAGTTCACCACAAGAATGTGATATAATAAAAATAAAGCCAATTACGTAATTACAAGGAAGGTTATAAATATGCCGATTTTAACAGTAACCAGGGAAAGTAATGTACAGCTTCAACCAGCTAATACAAATAAGACAAAACCAATATTGCTCTCATCAACATACATTGGAAAAATAATCAGATTTTACTACTGACCCTAATGACTACTATGTATTTATTTGGAATTTTAGTGCCCTGTTTTTCATAAAGTATCAGAGACTTTTATGAATTTTATGGAACATTCCATCTTGTTAACATCAGATTTCTGTCACATAATTTGAAATAATTATCAAATATATATAAAGATAAGACTTATGGGAATAAATCCATCAGCTTTGGGTGTCTGTTAGCTGGGCCACATTTTTTACCGCTTTTGAAATATTAAGGTTCTTATTTACTTGGTTAATTTTTTGGGAAAATGGCAACATTTCCTACCGCTTTTGCTGACTAGTTTTTCTAATCTGCTTCCTTGCAAAGTATTCCACATTTTCCTTCTTTTTTCCTGTGGCCACTTAACCCACTTGGAGATAATTTGTTTCTTACCATCCTCAGAATTTCTCCAGTGATCTAACTTTTCCTGTTTCCAGGATCTAACTCAGTGGTTCTCAACCTGTGGGTCGCGACCCTTTTGGGGGTCAAAGGACCCTTTCACAGGGGTCGCCTAAGACCATCAGAAAACACCTATTTCCCATGGTCTTAGGAACCAACACACCGCTCCTCGGTGTAGCAAAGTGTAGCAATGTGGTTTACTGTTGTCCTATGATGACTGTTACCCATGCTACACCATGATTCAAAACAAAATTTCATTTATTTGTCATTAGAAATAAATATTTCACAATATACAATTACATATTGTTTTTGTGATTAAGCACTATGCCTTAATTATGTTCAAATTGTAACAATGAAAATACATCCTGCCTATCAGATATTTACATTACAGGTTATAACAGTAGCAAAATTACACCTATGAAGTAGAAATGAAAGTAATTTTATGGTTGGGGGTCACCACCACATGAGGAATTCTATTAAAGAGTTGCGGCATTAGGAAGGTTGAGAACCACTGCCCTAACTGAAAGTCAGACTCGCCAGGATCAGCAAGTCTGTCTGTGACTATGTCACTCTGTTTTCAAACACCATAAAGGACATCTGCTTGTCTCACTTACATGTCTGTCAGGGTGTCAAAGCCAATGAAAGCATACCTGCAGGATAGCATCTAATCCCGTTAGAAGGAAGTCAAGGATATAATTCAATACCAACCTCTATTGTCATTAAATCTTACAGTCCCCTTAGCAAACCCTCAGGTAAAGGTCAAACACATGTGGCAAGACTTCTGATTATCGTGTTAACGCCTTGGACCTGCCACTGAGTTGCTCCTCAGACTTGTCAAATGCGCCGAATTCACTCATAAAAGAGAGAGCCGCCGAGATCGGTTTGGCTCAGTGGTTAGAGCCTCGGCCTGCGGACTGAAAGGTCCCAGGTTCGATTCCGGTCAAGGGCACGTACCTTGGTTGTGGGCACAACCCCAGTAGGAGGTGTGCAGGAGGCAGCTGATAGATGTTTCTCTATCATCAATGTTTCTAGCTCTCTATCTCTCTCCCTTCCTCTCTGTAAAAAATCAATAAAATATTTTAAGAAAATTTTATGCCTAATTAACTATAAAAAAATAGAGAGAGCTATTCCTGTGTGTTTTTTGTTGTTGTTGTTGTTGATTTTTTTGTGGAGATTAAAGGAGACACACATAGTGAGTGTCCAATGAGTATTAGTTTTTCTACTTACTCAACCATTGTTTGTCTCCAACTTCTATTCACGATGTGTTATGTAGTTTCAATATCTCATGTTTCTTCTTGCCATAATCGTACATGCTATCTTTAGCTCAGACCTGGTTCTCCCTACTCAGAGAAGAATATCTCAAGGTTAACACTCTGGATTCATTATTTCACTGTTTTCTACACTTTGGTTAACGCTTTTGCTTCCCAAGTTTGCTTGTGTAGCAACAGCTTCTAAAGAAGTGATTGCCTTTCCTTCTTCTTTTACAGAAAGCTTTGTGTCATTTCCCATGTCATACGTGGCATTACTGGGGATTTAAAAAGCATATGTAAACATTTACACGCTATTGGGTATAGGGAACAGATTTCTCTGAGTTTCCGTTTGCTTGTCGGGGAGAAAGGAATGAGAGACCACGTTCCAAGGCTACATGGGGGAAGAAAGATAAGAGCGAGCTCTGCAGGGTCAGCCTCTGTATCCAGTTTATAGTAATGGTTCAGCAAACACTCTTCTCTATGTTTGCCTCTGTTCATGTTTTCTGTAAACTACCTTTTATAAAAAGATTAAATCTTTATTGATTCTCGGTTACCTGTTGTGTGGCCAATAGGTCTTGAACAAAACAAAAGATCTATAAACAGTACTACGAAGACACTTAACCCCCATTAGTGACACGGATGCCCAGGGATGTCCATCCTGGGGCTGAAACTTCTTTTTCCAAACTCTGTCAACAAGGGGACACTAGAAAGGGGTGGATTTCAAACTCTCCTGCTCAGGAACCTGGGTTATGTGCTGTCTGTCCATCAGTCACAAGCTGTTTATCATCAGTAGTGGCTTACATACCAGGGATCTGCTGTTAAATTGTTTCTGATGATATGAAAGGCAATGTGGGGAAAGGAAGAAAGTAGAAAACATATGAAGTGGTTTCTGGATACATCCAAAAATATCATTCCATGACAGCTTGTAAAGTATGACTTGGTCTAATGGGCCTCCATTCATCATATTAATTGTAGCTTACAGAAGAATGGCCTAAAAGATGTCCTGGGATGCCATCAACATTCATAAAGTTTAACAAATTATTTCTGAAGTAGTTATGTTATAGGAAAAAGTAATTAATTATGCATTTTAACAAGTTGATAAATGTGTATAGCCTATTTCACCTTATAAAAACCATGGGAACTAAAATTGTTGCACTAGCAATGGAGATTCCTATCAAAATTTGGTATTGTTTTGGCAACAAGGAATTCGTGTGTGTGTGTGTGTGTGTGTGTGAAAGAGGAATTTACAATGTGATGTCCCAGAAGTTTGAACTCATCACCCAATGGTGCCAATAACATGTGCATTTTCTTATTCTCAGTAAATCCCACAATTCAAAAAATATATATAATAATACATAATCGGACAGCTCACCATTCATCTTTTAACTTTATTTCCTCAACTATGTTTCTTATTATAAATAATTTTCTCCTACTTGACTATAGAAATTTATATTCCGAAGACAGTTTCGAGTAAATCTATATCCAAATTTCAAGCATTGCTTGGGAAGAAGGGGTCATGGCATGATGAATTGTACACATTACAGGGCTTATCAGATATGAGCCATATATATTAACTTCCCTGAGAGATTGCTTAATGCATCATGTCTTTATCGCTATATTGGTCCGTTGGCCTGGGAAGGAAAAGTACCTCCTTAAACCCACAGCTTTCCGTTTCCATATTTGTGATATGATTTTTCAAAAGCCTGCCCTCTTCTAATTTTAGAAAAGTACCAAAGGACCCTTATTCCACTGGAGATGCTAGCTTAGTATGCTAGCAATTCAGGCAAGGACTTTATGCCCAACCAGAGACCCTAATCAGAGGTATTATTGAGGCCAAAGAAAATAGAGACATCTGAAAAACTGGTTGTAACACTAACAAGTCAAAACATATGCCTGTTGCCCTAACCGGTTTGGCTCAGTGGATAGAGCATTGGCCTGTGGACTCAAGAGTCCCAGCTTCGATTCCAGTCAAGGGCATGTATCTTAGTTGTGGGCACATCCACAGTTGGGGGTGTGCAGGAGGCAGCTGATTGATGTTTCTCTCACATCGATGTTTCTAACTCTCCCCCTTCCTTCCTCTCTGTAAAAATAAATAAAACATATTTAATATATATATATATATGCCTGTTGAAATTAGAAATTTTATACAAAAGACATGGAAGATGGGATATTATATACCTTCCCTTATTCTTCCCACTACATGCTATATCTCTGGATATTCTTCATAAAATAAACACAGTAACATTTTCAAAGGTGGAAGAATAGGCAGTCTAGCTACATACCTCAGGATACAAGCACTGGCATGATGGTGAATTCCCTGGATTTTAATTCTCTTTTATGTATTCAAGATTTTGAGCTGATAAAACTAGTCCTCCGAAGTGCCAGCAGGTGTGGAGAGAAAAAAAAAATAATACCAACAAGTAAATAGGAAATGGGGTCCTAGAAAGAAAGAAAAGTTTTATTTAAAAAAAAATACATATATTTATTGATTATTTTACAGGAAGGAAGGGAGAGAGATAGAGAGCCAGAAACATTGGTGAGAGAGAAACATGGATCAGTTGCCTCCTGCACACCCCCTACTGGGGATGTGCCTGCAACCAAGGTACATGTCCTTGACAGAAATTGAACCTGGGACCCTTCAGTCCATAGGCCTATGCTCTATCCACTGACCTAAACTGGCTGCGGCAAGAAAGAAAAGTTTTATAAAATTATGTTTATATACTCAAACCAAAGAGAAAATTCTGTAGCGCTTAATCTCCACCCCCTCCAGAAAAGGCCAAGTGGAGAGCTAGGCACATTCCCACCAGGATGTGCTCTCCTCCATATACCATGGCGATGTCAGAACGCCCAATTAAAGAGTTGTGACTTCCCTCCTCCCGGGCAGTTAAAAGGAAGTCATGCCACTAAAAATAAACAAATGGAAAAAAGAAAGTCTTAGAAAGAAATAGAAGACATAAAGAAAAACAGACTAAAAATACGACAATCAAAAACTCAATAATTGTGCTCAAAAGCTGAATGAAGAGGACAGAGAAAATGATCAGTAAAGTTGGAGATAAAGAATAGAAGTTATCTAATGTAAACAATAGGGAGGGTATGGACTAAATTTTTGTTTTTAATTAAAAAAAAATAGGGCATTATTAGTGTCCTGTAGGACTATAGGGAAAGCTTTAATGTCTATGTGATTGGAATCCAAAAAGAGAGGCTAGAGAGCATGAGATTGAAAACTTCTCAAAAAAATAATCTCTGAATCCTCCTAAATTTGGTAAAGGACATAAACTTAAATAATCAAGAGGATGAGCAAACCCCACATAGCTCATACACAAAGAAATACATACCAAGAAACACCACAGTAAAACTTATGAATAATAAAAACAAAGATAAATTGTGAAAGCAACAAGAAAAACCTAACATCTTACCTATAGGGGAAAAAAAATAATTCAAATGACAGAGAGTTTTTCATATGAAACAATGGAGGCTAGAAGAAAGGGGTAAAACTTTTTTTTTTTTTTGAGTGCTGATGGAAAGGAACTGTCACTCTCAACCCAGAAGTCTATATCCACCAGAGTATTCTCCAGAAATAAAGGGGAGTTGAAGACATTAGCAGTTGTAGAAAAACTAAGAGCAGTTGTCACTAGCAGTTGTTTTTTGTCACTAAAATAATTGAATGAAAGAAGTTTTCCAAATAAAAGAGAAATAAACAAGAAACCCCAGAATATCAGAGGAAGAAAGAACTCAATAAGCAAATATATATATATATAAATACAATATTTATTTGTTCCCCTCTTGACTTTTCTAAATTATTTTTTATACTTAAAGCAAAATTTATAGCAGTCCTTAATGTGGTTCTAAATACACGTGAAGGGAATATTTAAGAAAATTATATTACAAACAGAGAGAGTAAAGAGAAATAAAATAAAGGATTGTACATTTCACTCAAATGGGTAAATGATACCAGTAGACTGATAAAATGTCTCTATGTTTGTTTAATGTGTCACCTTCAGCAATCACTAAGAAAAGCTGTACCAAAAAACTCATAAACAAACACTTTAGAAAAGTAAAAAAAGGACTTCTAAAAATGGTCCAAAACCCATAAAAAATCAGGAAAAACAAAACAGAAAGGGAGAAAACCAATAGATTTAAAAAATAAAACAGCAGACTTAAGCCTTTCATTCAATAATTAGAGGAAATTTAAATGGTCTAAATATACCAATTAAAAGAAAAAGATTGGCAGGGTGGATGCAAATACAAAACCCAAACATGTATGGTGTGGAAGAAAATTACTTCACACACAACATAATAGGCAATTTGAAAGTAAAAATACAAGACGTGATAGATCATCGAAACAGTAAGCCAATTAAAACAAGAGTGACTATATCAATATTAATAAAGTGGACTTCAAGAAAAAGAAAATTGCCAGAGACAAGAAAGTGACATGATATAATGATAAATGGATCCACCCACCAAGAAAACATTGCAATCCTAAATGTGTACACAACAGACAACAAAGCAGCAAAGCAGGTAAAGCTAAGACTGAGAAACATGTAGCAGAAGTAGACAATTCATAATCATAGTTTGAGACTTCAATAGCCCTAACTCAACATCTGGTTGATGATCCATAAAACTGGACAGAAAAGCAGCAAATTTGTGACAGAACTCAGCATCATCAGCCAACAGGATCTCATGGACATTTATAAAACGTTTTGCTCAATAGCAGAGCATGCGTTTTTTAAGTTCACACAGAACACATGCCAAGATAGATCCTATTCTGAGCCATAAAAGAAATCTCAGCCCATTCAAAAGGACTTAAATCGTGCATGGTATGTTCCTGAATCACAATGGAATCAAACTATTAAAAATGTTTTAATCAAACATTAAAAAAAAATGTCCAAACACTTGGAAACTAAAGAACAAACTTCTCAATTGTTCCTATGTGAAAGTAGAAGTCTTAAAGGACAATTAAGAAGATTGAACAAAATCAGCATTAAAATGGGTGGGACACAAAAGAAGCACTGCTGAGAGGAAGTGCTTTAAATACATCCCTTAGAAAGTAATAGCTTTAAATCAACAGTCTAGCTCAAACATTAAGATCCAAGAAAAAAAAAGCAAATACACCCAAAAAGCAATAGAGGAACATTAAAAGTAATACAGTGGTACCTCGAGATACGAGTTTAATTCGTTCCGTAACCTTGAGGCGTGGGAAACTATGAGATGCTCTAGTCTCGGTAAACTGGTGGGTCGTGTGCAGCCGGCCGATCCTCAAGATTACTCATATCTCAAATGTTGCTCGTATTTCAAAGCAAAAAATCACTCACTTGACGACTAGTATCTCAAAAATCTCATATGTTAGGGCACTCGTATCTCGAGGTACCACTGTATTTAAAATAAATACTATTGAAAGCAGAAAACAATAGAACAAATCAATGAAACAACTGATTATTTGAAAAATAACTAACAAAATTTTAAATGTCCAATAACAACAACAAAAAAGAAAAGATACAACTTACCAGTGCCTGGAGTAACAGGGAATATCACCACTGATTCTACAGAAAAAAAAAATGATAATGAGGAATACTCAGAACTTTATACACACAAATTGGAAAACTTAGATGAAATGAGACAAATTCTACAAAAGTAAAAACTACCATAACTCATTCAATGTAATAAATAACTTAAATAGCCCTCTAAAGTATTAATTAAATTAAATGCAAAATTAAAATCTCTTAAAATAGAAATCTCCACACACAGATAGCTTCACTGGAGAATTTTAACACGTTGAAAATAACACTGATTCAGAAAGTAGAAGAAGAAACTCCCAACTCAATTTATAAAGCTAGTTTACTCTAATATCCAGACAAACATAATATAAAATAAGAAAAGTATAGACAAATTTCCTTCAACAATGCATAGAGCTAGAAAAAATAATATTAACAACCTATTAGAAAATAGACTTCAGAAATAGCTGAAAAAATCATACACAATGATCAAGTGGGATTTATTCCCATGATTAAATCCAGTTCAGTATTCAAAAAAATCAATCAAAGTATTTCAACATGTCCACAGGCCAAAAAAGAAAAATCACATAAAAGTATTAAAAATGTAGAAAAAAAAATTTATCAAAATGTAAGACCCATTCATAAGAAAAATCTCGGAAGAATAAAGAGGGAACTTTGTCAACTTGCTAGCTAGCATCTGCACAAATCCTGCAACTAACAATATACTTAATGATCAGATATAAGGCGAGAATGTCTTCTCTAAGCATTCTTATTTAGCTTAGTGCTAGAAATTCCAGTCACTGCAATAAACAAGAAATGGAAATAAAAGTTATGCTAATTTGAAAGAAAGAAATCTGACTATATTTGCAGATGACATGACTGTATGCATAGAAAATCCCAAAGGATGTAAAATAGAAAATTCCTTAGCAATAAGAAGTAAGGTTGGATAGAATATTAGCATATAGATATCAATCCTTCACTTGTATGTCTATAGTAATGAATATGTTCATATAAAACTTAAATATAATATTTATAATTAGTAGTAAAAATATTTAACTGTAAATTTAGAAAAACATATACAGGACTTTTTGTTGAAAACTATAAAATGCTATTAAAAGAAAATGCTTATCTATATATATAAAAAATAGAGAAATATGCTAATTAACTGGAATGCTGTAACAGGTCAACCAGACAGGAGACAGGGCCTCTGCACGCCTGCACTGGAGGAGGGCCTGATCAGCAGTGGCCATGGGTGCTTAAGGGCCAGGGAGTGAGGCAGGGCCAGACCTGTGACTCGTTGAGGTGGGTGGTGCCACACGATTTTGAATCACTCCCTGGGCTCCTAGTAAATATATAAGTAAATAAGTATTCCATACTAAATTGTGAGAAAGCTCAACATAATAAAGATGCCATTTATCCCTAACTGGCAAGTTAAGTATGATTTCTATTACTATTCCAGCAAAAAAAAAAAAAATTGTAGATATAGCTGATATTATTCTAAAGGAATTAGAATCGCCCAGCTGGAGCGCCTCAGTGGCTGAGCATTGACCTATGAACCAGGAGGTCAGGGTTAGATTCCCGGTGAGGGCGCTTGCCTGGGTCACAGGCTTCATCCCCAGTGTGGGGTGTGCAGGAGGCAGCTGGTTAATGATTCTCTCTCATCAATGATGTTTCTGTCTCTCTATCCCTCTCCCTTTCTCTTAATATATATATTATTTTAAAAAGTGAATTAGAATGACTAAACTAATTTTGAAAGAAAATAAAGTGGGAGGAATCAGTCAGTCCTGATTGCAGTACTTACTGTATAACTATAGAGATTAAGAATATGTGGTGTTGTTGGCAGCAGAGACACATAGATAAACAGAAAAAGAATAGAGAAGCAAGAAGTGGACGCACACAGAAACGCCCATCTGATTTTGACCAAGGTGCAAACACAATTGAGTGGAGGAAATAGAATGTCTTCAACAAACAGTGCTTGGGCATTGGGCCATCCATAGGCAAAACCAGGAACCTCAAGATAAATCTCACATTTGCCCATAATTCAAAATGACTATGGACCAACTATAAAGATGTAAACTTTATTTTGAGAAATTGTATAAATTCTTTAATCTCTAGATTTCAGTCCATGTTCCCTCAAAGCCTCATATCCAAATAGAAAATGAACTCTTAAGACTCAACCATAACAGAAACTACAGTCCAATTACAAACATGGGTAAAGGATATGAGCAAACATCTCAGCCAAGTAAATCTATGAATCACCAATAAACATATGAAAAACTGCTCACCATCATGTGCCGTTAGGGAACTGCAAATGTAAAACAACAGGGTAGCACAACTCACCCAGGAGCGTGGCTGTTATCCAGAAGACGACACCAGCAAATGCTGGTGTGGGTTACGGAGCAGCAGGAATGCTCATTCATTGTTCCTGGAATGCACAATGGCGCAGCCAGGTTAGAAGACAGCTTGGCAGTTTCTTAAAAAGTCTGGTCATAAGATTCAGCGACCATGCTTCTTACGCTTTATCTAAGTGAATTGAAAACATTTCTCTATACCAAAACCTGTACACATATGTTTATAGCTGTTTTATTCATACCTACCCTAAACTGAAAACGATCAGATTTTTTTTTTCAATAAAAAAAATGGACAAACTGACTGTAGTTTATCATCCAGTGGACTGTTGTTCAATAATACAGTGGTACCTCGAGATACGAGTGCCCTAACATATGAGATTTTTGAGATATGAGCCGTCGAGCAAGCGATTTTTGCTTTGAAATATGAGCAACATTTGAGATAGGAGTAATTGAGCGGATCGGCCAGCTGCACAGGACCTACCAGTTTACCTCGACTGTAGCATCTCATAGTTTCCCACGCCTCAAGGTTACAGAACGAATTAAACTCGTATCTCCAGGTACCGCTGTACAAGGAAATGAGATATCAGGCCATGAAAAGGCACGTGGAAGCCATAAATAAAAATTATTAATTAAAAGAAATCACTCTAAAGAGACTAGATAACGAATGATTCCAACTACATGGAATTCCAGAAATGGCAAAACTGTAGAGAGTAAAAAGGTCATTGGTTGTCAGTTTGGTGGAAATGGGGATGAATAGGTGGAGAATGGGAAATGTTTAGGGGGATAATTAAACTATTCTATATGATTCTATATTGATTGGTACGTCATTTTATGTTTATTAAAACCCAGGAAATCTACACTAATAAAAGAGTAAAATGCAAACCGACCGTACCTTTATCACACCCACCAGCCAATCAGGATTGAGTATGCAAATTAACCCAACAAAAAGTAGTGGGTTAATTTGCATATGCAGGCACTGAGTGGCTGGGAATGGTCCACCCCACCCCAGCCACTCCAGGCCTCTGGGCAGGGTGGGAAGGCAGAAAGGTGGCTCCAGGCAGAGCTAAGGTTGTGCCAGCAGCCAGGGGAAGGAAGGCCCATTCTTGCACGAATCTTCATGCATAGGACCTTTAGTATTCAACATAAAGAGTGAACCCTGCCAAGACCGGTTTGGCTCAGTGGATAGAGCGTTGGCTTGCGGACTGAAAGGTTCCAGGTTCGATTTCAGTTGGGGGCATGTACCTTGCTTGCAGGCACATCTCCACTGTGGGGCGTGCAGGAGGCGGTTGGTCGATGTCTCTCTCTCTCTCATCAATGTTTCTAATTCTCTATCCCTCTCCCTTCCTCTCTGTAAAAAATCAGTAAAACATATTTTGAAAAAAAAAAAAAAGAGAGAGTAAACCCTAATGCAGGTAAACTCTAATGGACTTGAATTAATCATCTATCAGTAGCGGCTCATTGCTTTTTAGAAATATACCACACTGCTGCAAGTTGTTAGTAGTTGGTGTGGGGGAGAGGGAACTGTACATGAGAATTTATATTATCCCCTGAATTTTTCTGAAAACTCCTCTTAATCTTTTTTTCTTGTTGTTAATCCTCACCAGAGTATATTTTCCCATTGATTTTTAGAAAGAATGGAAGGGAGATGAAGAGACAGGAAGGAAGGAAGGAAGGAAGGAAGGAAGGAAGGAAGGAAGGAAGGAAGGGAGGGAGGGAGGGAGGGAGGGAGGGAGGGAGGGAGGGAGAGAGAGAGAGAAAGAAAGAAAGAAAGAAAGAAAGAAAGAAAGAAAGAAAGAAAGAAAGAAAGAAAGAAAGAAAGAAAGAAAGAAAGAAAGAAAGGGAGGAAGGGAGGAAGGGAGGAAGCAAGAAAGAAAGATGAGAAAGAGACACATGGATTGGTTGCCTCCCACATGCTTCCCAGCCAGGGTCAGGATGAAACCCAGGCAAGTGCCTTTTGTCTGGAATCAAACTTGGAACCCTTCAGTCTGTGGGAAAATACTCTCTCCACTGAGCCAAACTGGCCAGGACTAAATCTTAAATATTATTCATTAAAGTAAAATAGATGTGGCATCAGTAAGCACTCCATTTCTGAGAGGCAGCCAGTCAGGGGTAGCAGTAGCAGTGTTAACCTTGTAAGAGTTAGGCTGCAACAGGGAAGAATCAATATTGTCTAAGGCATTGGTTCTCAACCTTCCTAAGGCCGCGACCCTTGCATACAGTTCCTCATGTGGTGGTGACCCCCAACCATGAAATGTTGCTACTGTGATGCATCGTGATGTAAATATCTGCATTTTCCAATGGTCTTAGGCGACCCCTGTGAAAGGGTCGTTCCACCCCCAAAGGGGTCGCGACCCACAGGTTGAGAATGGCTGGTCTAAGGGAAGAGAAGGGGAGGTAATATCTGAAGTCGAGACATTGAATGCTTGGAAGTGGCCCTGTTACTTCGCTAATTTGTAACAAAGGAGAGCACGAATGAAGGAGGCCTCTTTGTTTCTGATATGAAATAAAATTAATTAACCTCTTTGACTACATCATAAACAGTCACCTACACCAGTGTCGACAAACTCATTAGCCAAAAGAGCGGCAAACCAGTTTGTGACCACAGACCTACCCAATTGATTTAAGAACTCGGACGAGGTATGTGGGAGAAAGACCACTTTTGCTGGTTGTACAATTGAGAGGATAGAAAACAGGGGTGCTCATTGGCAAATTTAGGGTCCAGCAACATGTTCATCTGTAAGGCCTATTAACTTCTTTCCAATTTGGTGTTATAAAATAAGATGTCTATCTAGAATTGATGTTTGCAAATGTTTCACCAGGAGAGATCTTTTTTTATAAACTCACGTTTTATTTCTGCCGAGCAAATGAACTATGTCTTAAATCAATGTCTACTTTTCTCCATTCTGATTTTTCAAAAGCATGCGCCCACATACATCACCAGAACATTCAATTACCGCAAGACGGATAACCAGAGTTTTCATAGCGAATTGATATCATTTCTTCCCTCCAATTTGAAAGATGTGATTTTATTTAACCAGTGTAACTACATTGAGATTCTCCTCCAGGCTTTTCAAAAAACACTGACAATTTGTCCTGAGAGTTGCATTGATTCCGTTGGATTTTTATGAAGATTAATGAGCGGTGGCTAATGTTGTGAAGACTCTCTCACAAGTCACTGGAGCCAATGGGAATTTGAAACGTTGACAGTTTTATCATCATCGTCACCATCATGACCGTCATGGTATCCTCCCCCTCATCGTTTATTATTTTTCCTTCTCTTTCTGTTTCATGCACTTAGACACACACCAGTTTCGCTTAACTACCCATACTGCTTTCCTTCTACGCTTAGTCCGTGTTTGCTTCTTGAAGACCAAGCTGAAAGAATCTCTACTTTTGAGTAGAGTCATCTTGTCCTTAAACCTCCAGAGCATGCCCAGTTGTTCCCCATCATATCTTTCAGTGGCTTAGTTCCAGGACCACGTGTGAGTAGTGATAAATAGGAGAGTGTGGGTGAGGCCTGGAGGACAGCAGGGACATCCATGTGACTATGCGCATGCTCTGAACAGTTCCTGGTCCAGCGTTAAGATCTCCATAGACATCACTACTGCTTTGGATCCCCAAATAATCTGCTTTCACACGTGGAACTAGAACATTCTGTCTTCATATCACTGTGCCTTATTCTTGTGTTGAATTGTTCGGAAATGCTCTTTATTAACAAAGGCATAGGAGACTCCTGTCCTATATATTTATAGAAAGTAGGAGAAAGTGGTTTCTTCCACCCACAGTGCCAGAACCTTCTATGCCCAGACCTTATGTATCTTTTCCAGAGAGCAATACCTAGGTATCATTTCATGCCCAATGGTTGTCCTCAACCTTTCAACAAGGAAGTTCCTGCCTTTTATTACCATTTCTTCTGGTTTGCTATAGAGCAGTGGTTCTTAACCTTCCTACGGCCGCGACCCTTGCCTACAGTTCCTCATGTGGCGGTGACCCCCAACCATTAAATTTTGCTACTGTGATGCATCGGGATGTAAATATCTGCATTTTCTGATGGTCTTAGGCGACCCCTGTGAAAGGGTCGTTCAACCCCCAGGTTGAGAACCGCTGCTATAGAGCATACGACCTGGAGCCTGCTTGGGATCAGCAGGCGCTCTCTGTCCAGCTCTCGGTGATGATACTCAGCTTTGTCCCGGCCTTGCCTTGTCTGATTTCCCCCTCTGTTTTTTTTCTTTTTTTTTTCCCTCTTGGCTTTTTAAATTAAAGTGCTAGTCCCCGGGGTGGTTATCTCTTGCCTGAAGCTGTCATCCTGTCCAAAGATAACAACACTGCATTTACCATCACCAAAACAGAGAGAAGAACACGAGGGCTGGAGAATGTTTGACCTATTAGTGATAGTGTCTTTTTCATTATAAAATAATAAAGTGTTTAACTGATACTTTCTGCCCGAGATCTTACAGATTATACACACAGTCACACATCTCTGCCTTCAGTTCATTTTGCTGAGGTTTCAATAATAAACGGACATTTTGCTCAACAAAAAGAGATTGATTCTGGTTTAAAAGGAATCCATAACGGCCCCCAAAAATATATTTACGGTTACATCTATATTTTTTAAGAGAAATCATTTTAAAAATGGCAAAAATGGATCCACTTGTTTTTGAGATGTTTGTCAAAGTTCCAGTAAGTCAAATTAAAGGGTATATTTTATGAACTGTGGCATTATATAGAAATTAATTTTAATTGTAGGCTCTCAGGGTAAAAACTAGATGAATATCTATTTATAGACAATAAAATAAAATGCCGTCAATTATATACATTTTTTTAATCGGAAGTGGAAATATGCTAGATATATTTAGAGATATTTTAATTGCAAACAAAGTGCCAAAGACTTTTTTAATGCAGTCATTTGATATCCGCATGTTTCTTTTGTTTAATTTCACATTTCAAATATTTCTGAATGCATAACAAGCCACATTGCCAAGACAGGCTTAGAAAATAGAGCTATACTCTGTATTATGCATTAGGACAGTGATTTTAAACCTTTTTCATCTTAAGGCACACATACACTAATTACTAAAATTCTGTGACACGCCAACATATATATATATATATATATATATATATATATATATATATATATATATATATTTACATATATATATACACTTACACATATATGTATATATATATGTGTGTGTGTATTATATTTTTTGCTGAAATGACAAAAATATAGGAATAATTTTTCTATTGTCATTTTTTATTTGACAATCGAAGGAAAAGAAGTCAGTGCTTCTCACTAAACAGAAATTGCACGTTTTAAAAAATCTGGTGGAACACCAGCATCTCAGCACAGCAGTTGAAAATCACTGCATTAGGAAAATAATGTCTAAGGGTATATTCCAGTTGAGATAATAGAAGCATAGGGCGATCTACTAACAGGACTGCTTATGGAGAAAGAAAACTAGCAAATAACCCGAAGGATATTATCTTGTCCTTCGTGAACCAGAGAAATACTTAGAACTGAATATATTTATTCGCCTCTGAAAACGCTCTCCTCTTTGCATTATGTCTCAACTCTTATCAAGGCCAATAGTAGTTTTACTTAATGATAATTATACTTACGAATGTTAAGTAGCACTGTAGCAATCAATTCAATGGTATACTTAACAATAGCGTATCGCATATTTAGGAATTAGGATGATAAAACCAGGACTCTTGAGAGCACAAGTTTTAGTATTGATGAACATTAATCATTTTGCAGGGACAAAAGCAAAAACCGAGAATATTCCAGGCAAGGATGAATGGTCATGTAGGCTAATGTGATAGTTAACAGATAGAAAAGGTGTCTCCAAAATAAGTAATGAATTAGATAACCAGTAACGATGAAGTATTATGTAGGTGATGCTTCTTTAATTGTCACAATTTCAGTTATTAGTCCCAATACCTAACATTAAAGTAAGAAACCTGGACAATATTATTGTTGATCAAAGATTTGATTTCACGAAAATTTATGCACACAGAAAATGACCCTGAATGGTGAGGTGTAGTGTGTGTTTGTGTGTGTGTGTGTGTGTGTGTGTGTGTGTGTGTGTGTCTCATGACACCTAAGTTGAAGAAGAATGTAAGAACATTCTTTCCCTTTCTTTATTTCAACAGTAAATTCAGAAATTTAGAAATTCATACCCTCTTAAATCATATGCCAGCATATTTTCCCCAGGACAAAAGAGAATCACTTAAAGATAGATTTAAGAACTTCAACTGGAAATTAGCTAAGAGTAATAGTTGTAAGCCAAATATCCATTATAATTTCATTGCTGAGGTTTGGAATTTAATATGCTAGGAAACTCCTCAAAGACACCCAATAGCCAAGATTTTCAGAGACACATCCATTTTTTTACTTCTTTCCGCCTTCCATGAAAGCTCTGGCTTGGTACTTACCTTAGATCATAATTTAGATGTCCATCTTTACTGCTCTCAAATTGTGGCCCTGGCGTTCCAGTTCTACTTAAGAGGAGCTCTCAAATATAATAAAAAATAGCGATGAAATCAGAAAGCTCTTAGTAATTCCACTGGCTCATGACAGGACCACTTGATAAGTGACTGCGTACAGGAAAGAAAGAAAATGGGCAAGGTTCAGAAGGCAATGCCAAAATGAAGTTGAAAGTGTTGGAAATATTGTTTTATGTCACTTCCTCCTTAACCCTGTGTGACAGTTCAATGAAAAGTTGCATGTGAAGCTCCAACTTGTATCACATAGAACATTGCACGTAACTTAAAGAACACCTCTCAGAAGAAAATGGCTTTCTCTTTATGGCCATGACCTTGAACAGAGATGTGGCTGCACGAATGCAGTTAAGGAGATCTAGTATCACTTCCTCATTTTATCATTCAAATATTTGTATTGATGTCAGAGAGGAAGGGAGAGGGAGAGAGAGAAACATCAATGATGAGAGGATCATTGATTGGCTGCCTCTTGCATGGCCCCTACTGGGGATCAAGCCCAACACCCAGGTATGTGCCATGACTGGCAAATGAACCAGGACCTCTTGGCTCAACCACTGAGGCACCAGCCAGGCACCTCATTTTAATCAGAAAAAAAAGTGAGGATATAGCATGTATTAAAGTGAGGATATAGCATGTATTAAATCAGGACTCTGTCGGGCACTATACCTTTATTTTCACAAGGTGATCACATTAAACGTGAGAAGAAGAGAAACTGTGAGTCAGGGAAAGTGGACACTAACCCAATCCCTCTTGCAGTTAGAGGCAGAACTAAATAGAAATTAATCAAAGTCCACCCTTTCCCTTCACCATCAGGTCACTTTAACACAGTTAAAATAGAGAGAGCAGAAATGCCTGTGTTTCGGGAATCTTTGATAAAAAAGAAAAGCTGTTAATAAAGATATCCTTTGATATTTCAGTGAAAATTATGACAATTGATTACTACATTTTCTGTAGTAAATTCATGGCCTGAGAATCTCTGGGAACATGATAGTTTTGACCTATGCTAGTTAACTCTAAATACAGTGGTACCTCGAGATATGAGTGCCCTAACATAGGAGATTTTTGAGATATGAGCCAGCGAGCGAGCGATTTTTGCTTTGAAATACGAGCAACATTTGAGATAGGTGTAATCGCGAGGATTGGCCAGCTGCACACGACCCACCAGTTTACCGGGACTAGAGCGTCTCATAGTTTCCCATGCCTCAAGGTTACGGAATGAATTAAACTCGTATCTCGAGGTACCACTGTATAGAGGTAGACAACATGAGTTTTTTTGTGGTTCCCTTATTAAGTACAATCTGTTACTAAAGCGATTATGGTGCATTATGTTGGCAGACACATGTAAGCAGTTACTTCAAATATACATAGCATGCAAATATGGCAAATAAAATCCCGATTGGAAGAACTTGGCTGGGAGAGGGAAGGGTTCAATGTCAAGAATTTAAAAAAAAAATTAGAATAAACAAAAATAAGGTACTTTATTTTTCTCTTACAACATTGCTTTCACATGTAAGATTTTTTCCAGTAAAGTTATTACTTGTCCCTATATTCATATTGTAATTTGGTTGCTAAATTGTGATTGACACTTTTGAAGGAGGTTTGGAAATGTCATTATATAGAGACAGGATTCTAAGATAATTCAGTTAAACTAATGGATTTACCATGTAGATGCACTTTTTAAAAAAGAGAAAATAAAATCTATAGCTATGAATACCAGCCAGATTGAAGTTTCTGTGAGATGAAAATCATATTTGTGAATTAGAAGTGATTCATACCATTGTTGAAAGGTTGCGAGTTTATTAGACATGCAGTTTTATGCACAGTTTGGTGAATTATATGGTGTACTTTCAAATAAAAACAAAAAAGTATATTGAACATTTATAATAATATTTATTTTACTAGAGGCTCAGTACACGAAACTCGTGCACATGGGGGTGGGGAAGGAAGGGGAGGGTGTCTCTCAGCCCAGCCTCACCCTCTCCAATTTGGGACGCTTAGAGGGATGTCTGACAGCTTGTTTAGGTCCAATCTCAGTGGGATCAGGCCTAATGGGCAGTTGGACATCCCTCTCACAATCCAGGACTGCTGGCTCCCAACTGCCCTCTCCTGCAGGCCTTGTTCCCCCAACTGCCCTCTCCTGCAGACCTGGTCACCCCCAACTGCCCTCCCTTGCAGGCCTGGTCCCTCCTGTAGCCACAGGAAACAGATTCCCGGCTCATCATCCTGGCACTGACAGCCCTTTGGTTGAGACAAGTCTGAGCTGGAGCGTGTGTCCTTTCTGGGAGAGCGCAGGGCAGCCCGGTGTGTTAAGGGGCATTCAGTTGAGAGTGAGGAGCTGGGATTTCTTGAGTGGATTCTGCTTTTACCAAGCCATGTAGAATGGAATATATTTTGATGTATCGCCAACCGCTGGAGGAATCTGTGAGGAAGGTGGTTCCTGGCTTTTGGGAAGGCTGGAAGTGATGTCCCTGAGGTGGACTTCTCTGTCTCCTTTCCCTTGGAGAAACAGTGGTACCTTGAGATACGAGTTTAATTCGTTCCGTAACCTTGAGGCGTGGGAAACTATGAGATGCTCCAGTATCGGTAAACTGGTGGGTCGTGTGCAGCCGGCCGATCCTTGCGATGACTCCTATCTCAAATGTTGCTGGTATTTCAAAGCAAAAATCGCTCGTATCTCAAAAATCTCGTTTGTTAGGTCACTCGTATCTCCAGGTCCCACTGTACTTTCATGTCCTCACACTGTAGCTCAAAACAACTGGCAGGTGAAAGTAGTAGTAAACTGGTTCATAGCATTGATTTTGTAATAAAAAGAATCTTCTGGGCTCAAATACTATATCCACTCGTAGTAGCTGTGGGATCTTCTGTCAATTGAAGAGAGAAAAACCTGCCTCTAGGGCTGACTGGTGTTAAATGGGTTCAAAACTCGGGGAGATCCTGACAACACTGCTTGGCTCCTCTCCTTCTTTTCTGATATGTCCACTCTGCTCTCATCCTGCATCCTTCACCCCTCCCCTTTCGGCCCCCCATCACTCCTGACTGTCTACAATGGAGAAATATCTGATTTTAGTTCTTTTCAATCACGTATGAGAAATGTCGCAAAGCAAGTGAGGTGGGGACAGAAGGGCTCTTTTCTGGCTGAAAATAGTCACATTAAGAACTCAGAAGCTAGGAGTGATCGGTTGGTATGTAAATTTTGGGATTCCCTCATATGCTTTTGTTTTTAACGTACTGTTAAAGGGAACAGACAGAGCAGAAATAAATGACGTTCTGAGGATGTCGGAAATAAAAATCCCAAAGCCCGAAGCTCAGACAAAAACCTCTTCAGCTTATAACCAGCACTTACTTTGTGAATAGAGAACTATGGGTCCACTTCTTTTTTTTTTAATATATTTTATTGATTTTCACAGAGAGGAAGTGAGAGGGATAGAAAGTCAGAAACATCGATGAGAGAGAGACATCGATCAGCAGCCTCCTGCACACCCCACACTGGAGATGTGCCTGCAAGCAAGGTACATGCCCTTGACTGGAATCAAACCCTGGACCTTCAGTCCGCAGGTCGACGCTCTATCCACTGAGCCAAACCGGTCTCAGCTGGGTCCACTTCTTAAGGTCTCTCTCTCCCCTACCTCGATTCAAAGTGATTCTGATGACCTCCTACTTAACGCCAAAACTTTTCCCATTACAGGTGAGAACAAAAGTCAAACTCCTCCCCATAACTGAAAAGACTTTGCCAAATGCCATATTTTTCAAAGTATAAGATGACTGGACGTATAAGACTATCCCCAACTTTTCCAGTTAAAATATAGATTTTGGGGTATACCCGCCCTATAAGATGACACCCAGTGTATAAGACAACCCCTGACTTTTGAGAAGATTTTCCTGAGTTAAAAAGTCGTCTTATACGCCGGAAAATACGACAGGTCTCTGTCTTTATCCTGGACCCATCTCCACCTCTGTCCACTCTGCTCCCTCACTGGTCTCCAAAGCTGTCCCTCCACTGCGCTAAGCCAGGCCTTCTCTCAGGGGGCGGGCAGCTGCATCTCCAGCCTGGGAGACTTCTTCCAGACCTCTGCTTGACTGGCACCTGTCTGTCATTCCAGTTGCAGCTCACATGTCACTTTGCTCAGATGCCTTCCTTGGCTCTTCTCTCTGCAGCAGACCCAGGCCCAAACCTGTCCTAGAATCAGAAACGGTTGTATTTAGCTCACAGCACCGTCCACTTTCTGGAGGTTTTTTGAACAATGAATTCATTGGTTTGGTGACTAGTTTACTCTATGTCTTTCCCACCAGATGGCAAGCTCTCTGAAGACAGCAGTCTTGTCTGTCGGGTTCACTGCTATCCTGGAGACATCTGGAACATGCTTGGTGCACAGTAAGTACGCATTTAATATTTGCTGGATAAACGCATGGATGTGGATGGGTGTTCATATTAACATTGTCCTGTCTTATCTCAGAGGTGATGAACTCATCCCAGTTTGGCCTAATCTTAGGCTCATTTAGGCCCAACTGAGGCACAGGAAATAAAACATTCTATTAACTTAAAAGTGGTTCTCTCCATGTGGCTGCAAAATAGCATGATTTGTGGAGCTTCGGAAACACAGATGCCAGCAGTCCATCCCCTCGCTAAATCAGATTCTCTGTGGGTAGAATTTGAGCCAAGACAGAAACTAATAAAGTAAGTAAACAAGAAACTCCCTGCATGTTTTTATTTTGCAACTAGATTAGACAGCTCCGAGCTTACCTTACTCATTCCAGAAAGAGCTGTAGAGGAACCTACTGTTAAGATGCCATGAGATGATGTTTGGACCGAAAGTTTGTCATTGGTATTACATGGGAATCTATCATTAATAATAGGCTGGAAAAGATGTGATTCTTAACCAGAATGAGAGAGAATGAGTCTGATTGGAGGGTCCACTTCAGCTTGGCCTTGGTTTTGGTGCCATTCATTAAACCTCTGGGTGTTTGCAGATGGTCATTGTCCCGTGGATTGCTGGGGACTTCTTTGCTGAGCATTGTGCAATAACCGGTGCTCTCTGGATGGCAGTGGCTTTGTGCTCTCACATGTTTCGGACAGAGATAAACACTGACATGATTTGAATGGATGTTGTGACATTGTTGAAAGAGCTTAGATGTGTGAACCAGCCATGGCAGAGCCTAATCCTGTCTAGTAATCTAATAAAGAGGGAATATGCAAATTGAGCATCACGACATAACAAAGATGGCTGCAACCACAGAGGAGGCAGGGATCCCATAACACAGGATGGCTGTGCCCACAGCAGAGACCAAATTCTGGTAATGAACCTTAAAGAGCCATCAGCAGGGACCTGAGGCTGTGTGATGCTGGGCTGGGGCAGGGGACCTGAGGCTGCCCTCACCTGGTGAGGCTTGATAGGGGACCTCAGGCCATGCCCCCCACCCTGGCATCAGGCTGGGGGACCTCAGGCCACACTATCACCCCAGTGCCAGGTCAGGGGACCTGAGGCCATGCCCCCCATCTGGTGGGAATTATTGGGGGAATCTCATGCTGTGCCCCCTGATCCAGGCCAAGGAGCCTCAATGCACACCCCCTAGCCTGGGTTAGGGGGCTTCAGGCCATGTCCCTCATCCCAGCATTGGGCCAGGTGATCTGAGCTCGGGCACCACCACCTCCCCACCTGACAGGGCTTGATGGAGGTGGGGCCAGCCAGATCTGGATCTAGCCCAATGCAGGTGGGGCCAGCCGGGTCTGGATCTCACGCAATTTCGAGGTGCACATCAGTGGGTGGGGACTTGACTCTGCTTCATGTGATGCAGACTCGGACAGGAGGAAGATTTTCATATACATTTTACTAATTTTCTTTCATCTCTGACACTTCTATTATAGAGAAAGGGAAAATAGCAATATTAAAATATTTCCTCTAATTAATTCCCTTTTAATGTGTACAAATTTCATGCACCAGTTCACTAGTGGAAGAATAAAGAGTAATTGAATTTAACATAACATTTTATGCCCAGATTGCAAGATGCAGTTTGATTATCTCAATATCAGATTCTCCCTCAAAGCTTCCGAGCACTCCAATCCTGTTCTACAAGAACGTACACGCATTGCTTTATGTTAGCTTTTGACCACAGAATCCGTTACATTTCCATATCAGTCCATCAGATGCAATGAGCCAATGCAACCATCTCCAATCCGCATTTTGCTGATAAGGATTCTAAAATGACAATTTATCAGCATTGCGTAACAATTTCAAATGGTCTGCTCAGGAGAATCCTCTCATTAATTATTAGCAAAAGTTCCTCCCTCAGAGCTCCCCAAAGAGGTGGGAGAGGAAAAAAAATCAAATAATGTATAAAGAGGCAGAGGAAGATACAGTGATGTCATTGTAGTTAACATGGTAAGCATCACAACTGAAGAATTTTTTTAAAATATATTTTATTGATTTTTCACAGAGAGGAAGGGAGAGGGATAGAAAGTTAAAAACATCGATGAGAGAGAGACATCAATCAGCCGCCTCCTGCACGCCCCCTACTGGGGATGTGCCTGCAACCAAGGTACATGCCCTTGACCAGAATCTAAACTAGGACCTTTCAGTCTGCATGCCGACGCTCTATCCACTGAGCCAAACCGGTTTTGGCTGAAGAATTTTTTTTTTTTTATATCTTATGACAAAAGAAAAGTGCTCATTTAATTTTAAATAGGAGGGAAAAATAGGAAGCAGATAACTGCAAACAGATAGTGCTTAGCACGAGACCTTGTCTCTTCGTGACATAAACCTGTTCAGAGTCTGACTTTTCCATGCCCCTGCCTCTCCCCCAGCGGTCCCTCACCCAGGCTACTTCCTTCAGAGAGAGATGATTAATTTGTCTCTGCCCTGCTCTGAAAAGACACTGCATAGGGTCTTTGATCTGATCACACAGGGGGCTCTCCTTCCGGTCCAGGCGGACTGGAGTTGGAATCGGAGCAAAGGCTCCGGTGATTAGACGTGTCACCGTTAATTGAGCACCACTGTCAGTGTTCATTAGGAACAAGGGAAGATGTGGCGGTGTGACCAGGGCTTAATTTTCTCATTAACGGAATCACATCAAGTGGTACCTCAGACACCAGCATCCCAGGGTAACTTCGTGGAAAGGAGCAGTTCGTATTTTCACATGGTTATGTTCTTTCAAAGGGCTGGGGGGGAAATGCTAGAAATTCACCTGGTATTATTGCATAGGCTTTTGAATGTATTGGTTTAGGATCAGGCCTTTTGCAGGAAAAACACCTGCAATAAATACAATTCAAACCCTAGTTGGTGATTTGTATGTTTTTCTTGCCCTGGTGATCACAGGTGCGTTCTAATGACAGTGGAGATTTTCATGGGTAGTGACCACTTGGGCCCCCGTCTGACCCCCTAAAGCTGTTGTGACAGACCCCCAAGTCTGTCTCTTCTGGTTGTGCCTGTCCCCCCCCACTTACCTCACCCTCACTACCCATGGCAGAGAGGAGCTGGGCGAGGCTTGGGGCATTGCCCCGAAAGCCTGTGAGTTTGCAAATTTGAAGGAAGTTCTCTTTCAATGACAGCGATGAGCGATGCAAGCTCTTAAGTTTAGGGAATGTGTCTGACCATCGTGGGGTCAAATACAATGAGGAGTGACAGATGCTAACTTTATTTCCTGTAATATGGTGTCCTTGTGGCTCTCCTGTCTTATCTCTATAAAAGCCCTCACCTTCATCTCTGTAAAAGGAAGGATCGACTCTTTGCAACATGGGGATATTCAGGTTATTCATAAATGGATAAAAATGTAGAAAATTAGTGCAGTTAACCCAATTTCCACATCAAATACCATTTCATCAATATTCAGAGGTTTTTGAAATATGACATCAATCTAGGATATTTAAATATGTGCATTTTTAGGGTAGAATGTCGATAAGAATGATATGGCAGTGATTACTATTTGTCATGCGTTATTCGGCATAAAATAGACATTGAGAGAATTCTCTCTTATGGAAAATATCCCAGGTCCAGGGCTTTGTAAATTCGCCACTAAGTATAGACATAATGAGGCTAATGGGTCCCATGGAGGGATTGGATGATGAGTTTCCTAGGATTAAACGCTGACTCTTCCAAACACTGATGTTTATACTTGGGTCTTCTCTAATGAATGACAGAGTGGAAGGTGTGGAAAAGCAGATCGGAAGGGAGTAAGAGAAAATATCATAGCTTCATAGCTTTCATGAGGATAAAAGTAGATCATACATGGAAAATACTCCCAACAGCTCTTGTCACATGGTAAGCTCTCAATGTATGTTGGCTCTCATTTTGATGGTTCAGTTATTTTAACAATTCTGTAAAAAAAATGCTCTCACTATTCACATTCTATTGGGAAGAAAACGAGAGCTTAAAGAGGCGAATGTACTCGAGTGTGATCATAACAGGGGGAGAATTCCTTGGACTCCCAAATCCATGCCTCTTTCTTTATACTGGGGTTTCCAAACTCTGTTCTGAGGCACCCTCTGGGTCAGAAAATGAATGTAAAGCTGTCCTTCAATGCTATCATTTTTCCAACTGTATAAGAAAGGAGGCAAACTCTTTTTTCTGACTAGATTTTTCTGCATGTAAAACCCTTCCCTCCCCATAGAGCACGTGATTTATGAAATCATGCAATACATATGTTGCCTACACCTTGGCACATCCTTAACAAGCACATACGTCCACATATGTCATCCACATCCTGGGATTGTCCAGAGTGCCATTCGGCATGAATCTCTGAGAAACTGCAACCCATTACACCTTACTTAACATAATATTGCATCTAATGGAATTAGGATGTTATTTTATTTATTTTATGGATGTGCATCTTTTCCTGATCACTATATAACAGTCCTTCCTCACCCCTCCCAATAACCTGTCAGTCATTCCTGCTGACATAGCAGATTTTGGGGACAAACAGACTTCATTAGGTCTCCAAGGCATACAAACCTGGAAAAGAAAACACATAGTAAAAAAAATATTGATTTTTAGCATTTTGAAGCTCGGGTAGCAAAAATATGGATGTTGTAGCATAGACTCACTCCAAGTATTTACAGCTTAACATACAGAGACGGCATGACTGGAGCTATTACCTGAAAATGTGCAGGTGACAAATTACTCATTTCTCCAGTTACACAAATCTGAAATTGGAGGAAAAGAGAGCTAGTAGTTTTTACATGCGTTAATGTGCCAGATGCATGGCTAAGTGACTTACAAGTAAAATACTGCTCCTTTCACTATTTAAAATAATTGTGACAAAGGAGAGATTATTTTGCCAGCTTTTAGGATGGTTTCTTTAAGGCTTAATGCTAGTAATTGAACACAATCTCACTACCAGTAACTGATGCAGGCAGAATTCAATTATATGTTTATTTGAATACATATTTTTATTTTATATACTACAGGCCCGGTGCATGGATTTGTGCACTGGTGGGGTCGCTCAGTCTGGCCTGCCCCCTCTCGCAATCCATGACTTCTCAGAGGATATCTGAAAGCCAGTTTTAGCCCGATTCCCGCAGGCCAGGCCGAGGGACGCCACCATGCATAAATTCATGCACTGGGCCGCTGATATGCATATAAGATTTTTGGTTAATTTCTTACCGCCTTCCTCCCTACCCCTCTGAGATTCATCAGTCTTTTCCATGTTTCCTTGCCTGTGGTTTCTGCTCCTGCATTAAGTGTCTGCCCTTGGTGGTCATTGTGCATCATAGCTACCAGCCTGTTGGTCGGTTGGCCAGAATTCTGGTCACTTAATCTTTTAGATAGATAGATAGATAGATAGATAGATAGATAGATAGATAGATAGAACATGATAAGTAACAACTGAGAGGTAGCAAGCCAGATGAAACTGAAATGTCCTATGTGTTACATTTCACTGCAGAGCTTTTATTAAAGCAATCAAGAAGTAGACAGGTCATAGGACCAACCATGTTGTACTGAATGGTTAGTTATGCATTTTTGAAGCATTTTCAGATGTGATTCCCAAAATAACCCTCCAGTGATGGATTCATCATCCTCAATTTATGGGTGATGACATCCCGATGGTACCCAGCACATCTATCAGCAAATCTTTCAACCTTCAAATAATTGCAGGACTATGCTCGCTACAACAGCGCATATACTAAAGTTGGAAAAATGTAGCTCTAGCTGGTTTGGCTCAGTGGATAGAGCATCCCTCTGAGGAGGGAAGGGTCCCAGGTGTGATTCTAGTCAAGGGCACGTGCCTGGGTTGTGGGCTTGATCCGCAGTGCAGGGAGTGCAGGAAGCAGCTGATGAATGATTCTCTCCTCAATGATGTTTCTATCTCTCCCTCCCCTTTCCTCTCTGAAGTAAATAAAAAATAATCAAGTGTACTTTAAAAAGTAAAAATAAAAAAATTAGAATGATTTAAAAGACAATTAGCATGGTCCCTGTGCAAGGATGGCACCCATATTCCTAAAGAATTCCATATTTTTCAGACTCATAGATACAGAGAGTGAACTGGGGGTTGCCAGAGAGAAGGGAATTGGGGGACCAGGTGAAAGTGGTGAAGGGACTAAGAAACACACTATTTTGATATTTATAAAATAGTGACAGGGAGTAAGAAAATCACAGGATATTTAGCCAATACTATTGTAATAACTATGTATAGTGGCAGTTAAGGTACTGGAAATATGGAGGGAAACACTATGTAAAGTATGTGATTGTCTAACCACTAAGATGTACACCAGAAACCAATACAGAATAAAATTGGAAAAAAAAAAGTTACAGGACCATTCACCATGCTAGGAAATTGATCTCATAGATGTTGTCAGACCCTTACCATCTCTTGTCCTCTTGTGTCTCTGCCTCTTGGTGAAAGCATATGCCCCAGGTAGTCCATGACCCCCCAAAAATGGAGCAATTAGAGCCACACTTCAGCTCGAAGATGGGCCCAGCCTCAATCAGTCTCAGCTAAATGGGTGAACTCCATCTAGATCAGCGGTTCTAAGCCTGTGGGTCGCGACCCCTTTGGGGGTTGAACGACCCTTTCACAGGGGTCAACTAAGACCATCGGAAAACACCTATTTCCCATGGTCTTAGGAACCAACAGACCACTCCTCGGTGTAGCAAAGTGTAGCAATGTAGTTTACTGTTGTCATATTAAGACTGTTACCCATGCTACACCACGATTCAAGACAAAATTTTATTTATTTGTAATCAGAAATAAATATTTCACAATATATAATTACATATTGTTTTTGTGATTAATCACTGTGCTTTATTTATGTTCAATTTGTAACAATAAAAATACATCCTGCATATCAGATATTTACATTACAATTCATTACTGTTATGACAGTAGCAAAATGACAGTGATGAAGTAGCAACGGAAATAATTTTATGGTTGGGGGTGACCACCACATGAGGAGCTGTATTAAAGGGTCATGGCATTAGGAAGGTTGAGAACCACTGATCTAGATGCTAGCAGGAAAGTTAAGTGGAAGAAAAGGGTTGTGTGTGTTTTCATGGAGCCGTACTTGTCATACAGCACTGTACTAGTTTCAGGTGGACAACTTCACGGTTCAGTATTTGCATGCATTCTAGAATGATCAGCAAGCCAAGTCTTGTTACCTCCCGCCACCATTCATCATCACAAACTAATTTTCTCAGGATAAGAACTCCTAAGATCTACTTTTTTAGTACATTTTAAATATGCAGTACCGTGTTATTAACTATGGTCACCATGCTGTGAATTATATCCCCAGGACTTACATTATTTTATAGCTGGAAGTTTGTGCTTCTGAAGACACTGTAATGAGTATGCTTATAGGTGTGTGTGTGTGTGTGTGTGTGTGTGTGTGTGGTTTTCTGGGATTGGGCTAGAATTTCCTACATTCAAAGGAAGAGTATTGTTTTGTAGGAGAAGGAAACAGCATCTATTATTGTCTTTTTCAAGAGGGAATACCTTTCTGGAATAGAGACAGGTTTAGTTTTATAAGAACAAATTACATCCTGAAACCAAGGCATTGAGTTGTCAAAAGAAGCCTTGAGAAATCTCTCATGGTTCCCTTTGCTGAAGAGAAGGGCAAAGGGCTGTAGAGCTAAGGCCTTCCCCATCAGGTCATGTAAAATAATGGAATCTGTTTTTCTTGCAAAATATATTTAACGTACGGCGAGCCCAATAAATCAAAAGTTGTTTTGTCGTTATATTGCCTCAATACCAGCCCGTCTTTCGCTTCCTGTGTTTTTAAAATGCATGTTTATACACACAGCTAATATAATCGATCATTTAAAAAAATAGTAGTTAAAATGACTTAATGAAATGCATCAGGATTTTAAAGTCTCCTGCAAACTTTTGCTGTTGTTAAAAGGCTTCCAGAAAATGGTATTTTTAATTTTTTATTTCCTCATCAAAGGAGTTTAAATAATTTAGCCAGTCGTTACGTGCTGAGTGCCTTTTGCGGTTTGGCCATTTGTGTGTGTGCGCTGGCCAAGGTGTAGAGACTGTTAGGTGTCCTTTGCCCCTTTACTTGGTGGTTTTCTGTGTGAGCAAGGCTCATCTTCAATAGTTATTCAAGCCTCTGATTTCACGCCTTAAGGAACCAGTTGATGCAGTAGCTGAGGAAGGAGATGTGGCATATGTGTATGCTTGGGTGTGTGGGAACAAGCTTTCACTCATTCAACACCCTCAGCACAGGGAAGAAGACCTCTCTCAATTATTTTTTGATGGGCCAATGGGTTGATAGACTGGTTTTATATTTGTTAGGCCACTCTTTCTCAAACATCACTTATGTGTCAACGAGGATCTCATTTCTGCAAGCTGACTTTGTAACCTGCCACTTTAGTGAATTTATTGATGAATTCCAACAGATTTTTTTTTTATTGACTCTTTGGAATCTTCTCTATAAAAGTTTCTATCATCAGTGAATAGCAACAAGGTTGCTTCCTTCCCCCCTCAGGATGCCTTTACGTCTTTGCCTTGCCTAATTGTTCTCTCTAGGACTCCTAGTACTATATTGAGTAGAGGTGGTGGGCAACGTTGCTTTGTTCTTGATCTCAGAGGAAACTCCATTTTTCTCCAGCCAGTACAATGTTAGCTGTGGTGGTGTCCTATACAACCTTTAGTATGTGGAGGTATGTTCCTTCTATATCATCAATTTAAGAATTTTTTGTCCTGAAAGGATGCTGTTTTGCATTAAATGTGTTTTTTCCCCCTTTGGTATCTCTTGAGATGATCATGCAGTTTTTATTTTTTATTTATTGATGTGATGAATTACATTTATTGATTTGTATAATGTTGAATTGTGCTTGTATTCCAGGGATAAATCCCACTTGGTCAGCGTGTATAATCCCTTTAATTTGTTCTTGAATTTGATTAGCTAATATTTTGTTGAGAAGTTTTGCATCTATATCCAACAGGGATATGGTAAAGTAGATTGCAAGAACTATTTTATATATTTAAAAGTGAATATGTCAATGATGTTTTTAGTTTACATTTTTGTGATTACATTTCTTTGTGCAAGTTCTTGAGTTGCTTAAGGCAAAGAGTCTAATGATATTTAATAACACTTACATACCTGTCAACCAAAGTAAACAAGTACCCATATTTTCCACAATTTGCTTTAATAAGTCTTATAAAATTTCATTGTTTTCCTTCCTCAGAAAAAGGCAAAACTTTGAGGGAAACATTCAGCCATTAATATTATGGCCTAAATTATACCATCACAATTAACTATTTTAAAACAGTGGTAATTATTGAACATTATTACAGATGAACATCATTACACTTATCCTCTCTCTTTGTTCCCTCCAAACAGACCTTCTCCTCCTTCATAATATATATTATTCAAAATATTATCATTTCAACATGTAATCAATTTTGAAGTTTTAAACCTCTGTTCTTTTTATCTATTAATATATCTTTAATTTTTAGAGATAGGTAAATAAACAAAAAACAACCAAACAATAGTCATTCTATTTATATAATAGAGCAAATTCAAGTTATTAGTGTGGTAACAATAATCACCTGCAAAGGTGTGTTTTCTTGAACTGAAGACAACAGGAAAGGTATTAAATAGAGGATAAAAGAAAATGCATATTATATGTTTGGCAATTATACAACACTTAGAGAGCAACACTGTTATATTGCTAAGAGCTATTATTATTTTTAATTGTGCATTTTATTTCCTTGCAAAGCTATTGTAGGTTTTGTTAACATTTGTAAGGGTTATTACTCATGCTAACTTCATCTATATATATAAAAGCCTAATATGCTAAGTGTCTAACTGATTGGTGGACTATTTGGTTGACCATTTGAACAGTCACTGTGATGCACACTGACCACCAGGGGGGAGATGCTCTGACTGGTAGGTTAGCTTACTGCTGGTCTCTGGCTGATCGGGACTGCGTGAGATGGGCCAGACACACCCTTGAGCCCTCTATGGTGCCTCCCACGGTCCCTCCCCAGTCTTTAAAATATTTCTTCTAATTTCCTTTCAATGTGCATGAATTCGTGCACTGGGCCTGAATCAAGTCTGAAGAGACAAATAATTATTAGGAAAATCTGGGAAAGTACAATTTATTTTCTTTTTCAAAAATACACATTTCTATAAGTGAAGTAGTTTTATCATCTTTATAGACCTTGTTTTATTACACTATTGTTGTTTTAACATTAAATTTTATTGTTAAAAGAACAGAAAAATATAACCAAAAGAATACTGGCCAAGGGCCTTATTTTTCAACAGTGAAGGTTTTGTCAGGAAGATTTTCTTATTTAGAAATGAGAGTAACAGATTTTAGAGGCTGGTCCAATTTATTTCAAGACCAATATTCTAGCCCTGGCTAGTGTGACTCATTTGGTTGGAGCATTGTCCATACACCAAAAGGTGGTGAGTTTGATTCATAGTGAAGGCATATACCCACTTTCCTGGTTCGATCCCCAGTTGGGGTGTGTGCCAGAGGCAACCTATCTATGGATATTTCTCCCACATCGATCTCTCTCTCCCTCTCAAATAAATAAATAAATATCATTTTTTTTTAAATTTAAAAAAGACCAATATTCTCTTTTGAAAATAGAGGATAAGAGGCCTATATTTTCAATTCTTAAATATAGACACCTAGATATCCAGGGAAACCACCTTCTCTTTTCTATACTTTAGAATATCTTCAACAATTTTGTCTTCTATTTGCTTTGTGAGTTAGGAGAGTTGTTCCTTGTGGCCATCGCTGAAGCAAAAGGTGACAACTTATCCCATTTCTGATTTCCTCCTTCCTTCTTATTCTTAAAGTCCTCACACTTTCCTTCAGTTTGCCTCGTCAGCAGCCCATACTCCTGTGGCTGGTCACAGACTTAGCTTTTCCCTGATTGTGTTAACATTCTGTATCTTACTTCCCTCTCAAGCTTATCATAATTCCTTTTCTTCTTGTCTATTTCTGGCTTTTCATTTATCTGGGTTTGGTTTTGTTTTACACCTGATGCTCTGCCCAGGATTTGTTGCTCCTTTTCTTGAGTTTGTGTGTAGAACTCAGCCCCATTCCATTCCCCATACCTAGCCCCATACCATCTCTGTGGATGGCATTGTCACCAGACGGGTTCTATCCTGGAGGCTGGCCCTGCCCCAGCTTGTTTGGGATTTCCAGGCTCTTGACTTGTGCAGGAAAGAATTCAAGAGCAAGTTAGAATGACAGCAAAAGCAAGTTTTATTTGGGCAGAGAGAAAGAATGAGTCTAGGTCACAGGTTCCTGGAGACAGGATGAGGAAGTGAGCACATTCCACTGGACAAAGGGAGACTTGCTAGTAAGTTGTATATGGTCAATTATTTTGGGGATTTTATGTGTTTCTAAGGGTGGTTGTTACTGAACTTTGTGGTGCCAAATTCTGGCTCTACCTTCCAGTTGGAAGGGAATGGGCTTTGTTCCTAATATAGTCCCCTCTGGAAGTGTCATGGTATTTATCCCCTATGGTGCCCCCTCCCCTTCTACTTGGGGTGTCAGTTTTCATTAAAATGATGTATAATGAGCTTTGGTTGGTTTTACCTCCACCTTGGATGCATCCTGTTTTAGCCAGCCCTTGTTTTTGAGTTCTGTGACCATGGCAGGAGTTCCCTTTCCTGCCATCAATTGTATTTCCTTGGATCATGCTTGGAGCAGCGGGGACTCTGATGGGCGGATCCGGTGGCAGATCAGCCTGTGATGTCCCCTTCTACTTCCTCATTGCAATTGTCAGGAGTTTTTCTTATCTTCTTTCTATCCTGCATCAGTATTGCAACTCAGTTTGCTTTAGTACTGTTACTGAGAACCAGAATAATCAAGCCATGCTCAGAGAGTTTGGAGTTACATTTATTGCCCGCAGGTCCAGAGGAAAATGTTTCTCAAATTCTGGGCCCCAACATGCAGAAATTGTCCCTATTTATATGTTTTTACCTTCTTTGTCTCCCAAATATGGGATGTTTCCCACCCCTTTGCAAGTTCTTAAAGGGCCCTTGTGTGCTGAGGCCTTGAGACCTCAACCAAAGACCTGGCCTGGTGCCAGGACTGATAATTTTGTCCAGGGAAGGTTTAATGGCCTCTCTGAAGTGAGAATAGTCTCATTTTCCTTATTATTTTAAGCAAGCAAACATTTACAGAAGCCAAACAGCAAGTTTAAAATTTCAAACAGCAGTTTTTATATAAGATGGATGCTTCATTACCAACTGTGGCCCCCAGGTATTATTTGTTGGCAAGAGAAAATGAAATACTTATTCAGTCATCAAACATATAGTTAGTACATGCTTTTGGGCAAGCACTCGTACTTTTGTAGAATCATGTTTCCTATTTTCCTTTGGTTGCAGATTTCCTACTCAGCTCCCCTCACCTCACATCATCAAGTTTAGATGAATGCCAACTTCCTAAAAACATGCTTTCCCACTTAGGTATTTTTAGTCAACGGTATGCGAAATGTGTGGATATGAATGAATGTACCTGGAGGCATTCATGTATTTGCTATCGCTCTCAAACTGACACTCAAACTTACTGGGGTCTTATTTATGATTTCACCACATTTTGACATGAGGCTTATTCTATGTTCAATACCGTTATAGATGTACAAGTTAGGGGCGGGGGGGCTGATGAAAAATCAATCCACACAAATTGACTCTACAGAGGTGGAAAACCATCTTTTTCACCACACGAATTATTCTATAATGCACAGGCATGTACAAAGACATCCAAAGGTTTGTTGTTGTTTTTTTCTAAACCTACTTTTCAAGGCACTCAACCATTACACTCTGAGACAGCTAAATTCCTGGCTCCTGGGGTCTACACAGGTATCATATTTGTAACCATTAATAGGCAGACGGGAGATGATTAAATGCAGGCGTGATAAAATGTGACACCCCATAATAAATGAGGATGAGAAAATGAATTTGTAACCATAAATCATGTATTAAAATTTATGTCACAGGCTTACATTGATGAAGACAATGTAGAAATAAGAAAATATGAGATAGGCCTACTTAAAAATTATAATAAAAGGCATTTAAATTTTATGAATTTTTTTTTTTCAACTCCTTATCTTAGGGAGGAAATTTGACTTCTTGGCCCTGAAGGTACAATGCTTGAACTTTGTGATTTAGAGTAAGTCATCAGACAGTTACCAGTTTCATTATAATGCAAATTTTTAACTTTAGCATTTTAAGTCTGAGTGCTTCTATGCATCTAGACAAGAGCTACTACCACCTTCTTGAAGAAAAAAAAAGTATATTTTAAAGACACAAAATTATTGAAGTTTAATCCTACCACTTACTGGACCAAAGAGAATTTCACTATACTTTTGTATGTTCTGTTTTGTAAAGTTTTACAATAATTATAAAATATTTAATAATAAAATTTTAAGAGCAGACCTCACAAATGAAATGATATGAAATCCTCATTACAAAAATTAAATGCAAATCTTAAATTTCCAGGAATATAAAATATAGACAGAAACCCCATTTAGAAAGCTACAATATCAATGGTATTATAAAATAATAGGACTTAAATTTCAATAAACTAGCCATAATTTGAATTTCAATTGTATGTTGTTTCTTCAAATGTCTCCCATTTAGCTAGATGTGAAATCATTCTAGTGCTATTGAAACAATTTTGGAAATCAATTTACATTGGCAATAGTGGGTGGTATTAGGAAATGAATTTTCTTAGAAAAATATTGTTTTGTGATTTGGGAAAGGTAGAGAAAGTACTCTTATCATCTACTAATACCTGATTAAATCTTTTTTTTTTCTTTCTACATTTCCTACATTCACGACTGTCTTATGCAATGAAGTAAATTTAGGGTCCTGCAAAGGAGATTCACAACACAGAGTGATTTTCTGAACTCATATTACCTGTTACTGTTGTGAGTTGAATTGTGTCCCCTAAAATAGGTACGCAGCAGTCCTAACACCCAGTACTTCTGAATGTGACCTATTTTGAAGATTAAGCATTTCAAGAAATAACCAAATTAAAGTGAAGTCATTAGGATAGGCTCTATTTCAATGTGGTTGGTGTCTCTATTAAGGAGAAATTTGTACACAGAGAATAAAAACGATGTGAAGAGACACAGACAAAAGGATGCCAGCCACCTAAAAGCCAAGAAAGGTCAAGAACAGATTCTACCTCACAGCCCTCAGAAGGCACCAATCCTGCTGACACTAGATCTTGACCTTGTAGCCTCTGGAACTGTGAGACAATGAATTTCTATTGTTCAAGCCACACAATCTGTGGTGCTTTGCTGCAGCACCTAGTAGCAAACTAATATACCTACTGTACTGCAGTTACACACTCCTTTGTCTGTGTTTTGTTGAAATAGTCTCAAGCTTAAATAACACCTCTCTGTTTAGCTGAGATCCCTCTGTGTTTTGAAAACTCCCTGTAAGGAGGTCCCTGCCACCTCCAATTTACCCACTAGGTCTGATAACATTCTACTGGGGAAATAGCAGATGTTCAAGAAATAACTCTTGAACTTAAAAGTCAACCAAGTACCATGTCCTTTGAAAGTCAAATGAATGCTATGGAAAATCCAATGTATTCTTAGGATCTCTCCAAAGTATTAGGGTTTAGGGAACAGAGGGGTGTAGTCAACTGTACCTCCACTTTATTCCTGAGCTCCTGCTCAAGCTAACTTATTATATGGCTTGTCTTATTTTCTCCATATTTACATAATCCCTTTTTCTAGAATATTTCCAATCATATCACCAGATAAAGGCAACCGGAGAATTTGAGGCAAAGGAGAATTTCACTGTAGTAGTCAGGATAGCGTAAAGAGCCTCATACTGACTATCAGGCATTCCAATTTTTAGGGGACTTTTGTTGATGTCGGCCAAGGGAATTTTTTTTTTTAATTTATTGACTTTTTTACAGAGATGAAGGGAGAAGGATAGAGAGTCAGAAACAGCGATGAGAAACATGGACCAGCTGCCTCTTGCACGCCCCCCACTGGGGATGTGCCCGCAACCAAAGTACATGCCCTTGACCGGAATCGAACTGGGACCCTTCAGTCCGCAGGCCCACGCTCTATCCACTGAGCCAAACTGGTTTTGGCAAGGGAATTTTTTTAATTGGCCCCTCCCATTTGGTTCATAGATTGAGGCCCCTGTTTCTCATTTGGTCCCTAATTTCTCTATGACTCCATGGCTTCTCCTCATTTCTCCCTGGGGTCCTTCTTGCTATAAACTGTGTCCCTCCCCAAAAAAAGAACTCTTTTGTTGGAGCCCTAACCTCTGAGGTGATAACATTTGGAGAGGTAGCTTTGGGGAGGAACTTAGGTTTAAAGGGGATGTGAGGTAGCGCCCTCAAGCTGACATTAGTGTTCTTGTAAGAAGACACCCCAAGGAAGCTTGCTCTCCCCTCTCTCACACACACACCTAGGAAATGCCAAGGGAGGGCACAGTGAGATGGTAGTCACCTTCAAGTCAGCAAAAGAGCTCTCACCAGAACCCAGCTAAACTGACACACCCTCATCTTCGATGTTCAGCCTCCAAAACATCAATGCCTGTGGTTAAGCCCCGAGTCTATGGTATTTTTTTAAATATATTATATTGATTTTTTACAGAGAGGAAGGGAGAGGGATAGAAAGTTAGAAACATCGATGAGAGAGAGACATCGATCAGCCGCCTCCTGCACGCCCCACAGTGGAGATGTGCCCGCAAGCAAGCTACATGCCCTTGACAGGAATCAAACCTGGGACCTTTCAGTCCGCAGGCCAAGGCTCTATCCACTGAGCCAAACCAGTCTCGGCTCTATGGTATTTCTTTTTTTTTTTTGTGGAAGCCAGGCTGACTGAGACACCTCTCTTCTGGGTTTACTTAGAAAAATTCAATCTCCTTTTCTTCATTTTCCTAAGAAACTCAGCTCTTTACCCATCATCTATCTGCCTATGCAAGTCAAGAGGATCCGTAAGGAGCTGTGCTAAGCTGTGGTCATCTAATTTTGGTGTTGTCTCCTAGCCACACAGAAAACACACACACACACACACACACACACACACACACACACACACGACATGCAGAAAAACAAACAAATGAAGGGCAAATCTAAATTTCTACATTCACCTCTAATTCTCTACAGGGAAGCAAACTTGGGAGCAATGTTACATTATATTTTAATTACTTAATTTTTTAAATTGATTTCAGAGAGGAAGGGAAAGGGAGAGAAACATCGCTGATGAGAGAGAATCATTGATCAGCTGCTTCCTTCATGCCCCCTACCAGAAAATACAATAGTCTCTTCTTTATTTTTACGATTGATAAAATTATGTTAACTTAGGAGACATGAAGGGAATCTTAAAAATAATTCAGAATCACTGGCTCACGCTCTAGAATCATGCGGTGTGGGTGATGACACTTACATGAGGCAGTTTGGGAACATAAAAAAAAACACACACTAAAAAAATAAAAAAGAATAAGGTGTCCTTGCTCTACTGTGTTTACATCTATACTTTCAAAACCATGATGTTAAAGGTGATATTACTTGCGCAAAACAAGGTTATCCCAGCTGTTCTGGAAGCTCGCTGACAATAAGCAGTCCCCCGAGGCAAGATTCTTCCCAGCAGCACTGCTCACTCCAATATCAGTTCAAATCCGAGGAGTGATTTGTAAGATGTGTCTCTCCACAAAAAATGTGATACTGATGCCGTGTAGCTAAAACACGCCCAAACGAAACAAACAAAATAACAACAACAACAACAAAACACCAAAAAAACAAAAATGAAAACTTCAAGCCAGCAAAGTGAGCCACATCTCACCATCTTCCCTTTGAGCGCAAGGGTCGTTCCATAGCACAGGAAGGAATCCGCAGCACAGTCTAGCTCAGTGGTTCTCAACCTTCCTAAGGCCGCGACCCTTTAATACAGCTCCTCATGTGGTGGTGACCCCCAATCATAAAATCATTGCTACTTCATAACTGTAATGTTGCTACTATTATGAATCATAATGTAAGTATCTGTTTTCCGATGGTCTTAGGATACCCCTGTGAAAGTGTCATTTGACCCCCCAAAGGGGTCGCGACTTACAGGTTGAGAACCACGGATCTAGCTGAAGTATAATAGGAAAGAAAGAAAGAAAGAAAGAAAGAAAGAAAGAAAGAAAGAAAGAAAGAAAGAAAGGAAGGAAGGAAGGAAGGAAGGAAGGAAGGAAGGAAGGAAGGAAGGAAGGAAGGAAGGAAGGAAAGGAAGGAAGGAAGGAAGGAAGGAAGGAAGGAAGGAGGGAAGGAAGGAAGGAAGAAAGGAAGAAAGGAAGAAAAGAAGGAAGGAAGGAAGGAAGGAAGAAAGAAAGAAAGAAAGAAAGAAAGAAAGAAAGAAAGAAAGAAAGAAAGAAGGAGAAGAAAAAAAGGTAGGTGGTTTTCAAAGAAAGAACTTTGAATTCCTAGGGAGCATGTATTATTATTTCTTTAGCAGTCTGAGGTCTCTTGCCTTTAATCAAAGAGCATCATGAAACCCCTGGGCCAAGTCTCAAGTGAAGGAGCTGCAACCAGCAGTTTTGTGGGCACCCACTCCAGACACACTTCTCAGGCCCGGCCGCTGCTGTGATCAGTCCTGGGTCCAGAGACATCCCTGTTTTCCCCTGTCACACTGCAGACTCCTTGGTGCCAGAGAACAGCCCTGTGTCTGTTTTCATGTCGCACAATAGCTAACAATATGCTCAGTAAATGAACAGTCTCCATAAATAATTCAATGTGGATGGGTTCCCCTGCGTACTATCGAAGATGCACACTCTATCTGGTTCCGTGAGTGTGTTAACTGTTTTTAAAAATTCATGGAAGTGTGTACTTACAGGTTTTGTGTATGAAGTATGTTTATTTTAAACATCAAAATTAATTTTAAACATACTCAATGTTTAAGGTGTTTGCATATTAACAATAATATAACACATGCCCTGTCCAGCTAGCTCAGTTGGATAGAGTGTCGTCATGATGCACCAAGGTTGTGGGTTTGATCCCCTGTCAGGGAATTAACCAATGAATGCATAAGTAAGTTGAACAACAATCTCTCTCTCTCTCTCTCTCAATCTCCCTCTTTCTTTATCTATCTCACTTTCTAAAAATCAATAAATAAGCAACTTAAAAAAGACTATAACACTCCACAGGAAAGACCAATTTCAGGTTAAGAAACAAACCTCATACCTGTAATTACATGTGTAGAGAAAAGGACATTGTCTGCGAAGTTCTCTAAAAAACAGACTATAAAGCATAACCAAATCTGCAGAGTTGGGAGAAATTTACATCCTATAAAAAATTTTTGAAGTTTTTGCCATAAATACCTATGAGTATCGTTAGAAAGACTGATATAAATGTTTCAGTTTATTTATTTGGGATTTATATGCCTCATACTGCCTCGGAGAACTTAAGATAGTTTACAATGTTAACCAGGAACCTCTGAGAATTCCAGCTGTACTTAGCTTTCATATTAAATCAACAGATTTCAATTTCTCCACTAGGCTACACAGTTAGAAAATATATTAATCCAAACCCAAGACACACAGGCACTTGACTAAAACAAATGTTTTACCGATATAATAATTATCGCCGTTACATTCTTTTTTCCTTTCTCTTTAATCATTTTCTCCCGTTTATGACTGCTGGTCTAAAACCACAAATGGAGTTTCCTGGCTCACGGAATCAAGGGTTGGCAAACTATTTTCTCTACTGGGCCAGACAGTAAATATTATGGACTTCGCGAGCCATGCAAATTGCCAGCTCTGCTGTAACTACTGATGCTGGCGTGGCAGCAGGAAAGCAGCCATAAGTAATATATAAACAATCAACTGGGCATGTTTGTGTTCCAATAAAACTTTATAAGATTAGATGGTTGCTCAGATCTGGTCCACAAACAGTAGTTTTTCCACTGTGGGGTCACAGTGACTAAGAGATCTTATTAAGCTCAGTTGGAAAAATATTGCTGAAAAAGTAGTTATTCTCAAACATTTGTTCTTTTATTTGCAGACTAGAGGCTCAGTGCATGAATTTCCTCTTGGCCCAGCCTGCATCCTCTCCAATCTGGGACATCTTGGGGGATGTCCAACTGCCCATTTAAGCCCAGACATCTCTCTCACAATCTGGGACTGCTGGTTCCCAACTGCTCACTTGTCTGCCTGCCTGCCTCTCTGATTGCCCCTAACCACTTCTGCCTGCCAGCCCGATCACCCCCTAACTGCTCCCCTGCTACCCTGATTGAGGCCTAACTGCTCCCCTGCTGGCCCAATCACCCCCAACTGCCCTCCCCTGCCAGTCTGGTCACTCCTAACTGTCCTCCCCTGCCAGCCTGGTTACCCCTAACTGCCAGTCCCTGCAGACCTGGTTCCTTCCAATTGCCCGCCCCTGCAGACCTGGTCCCCCCCCAACTGCCCTCCCTCTCCTGCAGGCCCAGTTGCCTCCAATTGCCCTCCCCTTCCAGCCATCTTGTGGTGGCCATCTCGTGACCATATGGGGTGATCATCTTGTGTGGAGGCATGATGGTCAATTTGCATATTTCCTCTTTACTATATATGCTACATAAGCCCATATAGCACCCTGATTTTTATATTTCCAGAAGAATGCTTTTGGAAAAAAGAAAGTCACATCACCCAGACTTTCTTATCTCTCCATGTGTGATCAGAGACTCGGACTCTCGTCTGCTGTAGAGAATATCCCTTAAGTTCTTTCCCACACTGTAAATCTCTGAATGCTTCTGGTAGCCAGAAACAGCAGAGCCCTACATTTGGGGGAAGAATATTTTAAGCTGAAGTAATATTTTTAATTTCCATGTCAATTTGAAAGTTTTAAAAAAATCTAAAGATTTAAATTATAATCTGCAACCTCTTGCTTTGAGCAGTCTTATCTTGATCATAAATGTTATGGGACTTAGTTATGGACAGATGACAGAAATAAATAAAATAGGCTGACCTGGTTTTAACATTTTCTTTTTCATTCTCACATTGTTCCTTCTCTTTTTCTCCATCCCTCTGCCCAGCCCTTCAGTTCAGTTTTGTATCTTTAGTTCCTGTGGCTGTTACCATTTATGACACTCTGGGCCCTCGGCATACTTTCTCAGTGGCACCTGGACAGCTTGACTTTCACCTCCTTGAAAAAAACAAAACCAAAAACCTTAACACAACTTTCAAATACTGCCTCTTGACTGCACCACATAAATGTCAGAAGAATCTCAAAGGTTCTTTGTCTCCTCTAAGAAAGAATGAGTCAATGACACTCGGGTCTAGGAAAGCCAGTGCTAGAAGTAAATGCTCCAGTTCAACATGGACATCCTCTCTCCTTCTTTAGTTAGTTCTCTCCTTGTAAAATTGCTTATATAATGTGAGTTCTCCTTGGGTGGTAAGCACTCTTTCTAGAGTTTTGAGAATTGGGGATTTTTCAGAATAAGTGTCTACAAATAGCCTTATGAAGACTAATATGTAGAAAGGTATTTCCTTCCTTTTTCTTTCTATTGCATAGTCCAGTCCAGTGATCAGATATGAGGAATCACAGTAAATCAAATGCTCTTACTAACACGTTAACAATATTTTATTTTTCTCTTTGTTGGCATATGTCTGTGAATTATTCTTGTAGATTTGCTGCTACAATATAGAACTTACCAAAAACTTGAATGGGGTTGGTATTCCAGCCAAATATATGTATAATATCTTAATACTTTTATTTTTATGTTTCTGTTACTGGACTATTCATGTTCCATTGTTGAGGCAGAGCAGGGGTTGGGTGGAGGTGTGTGCTGTCCGTGGTGCTGATGGTAAGATCTAGTGGTCCCAAGACTGAAGAACTGAGGAGAATAGGTGTGTGTGTGTGTGTGTGTGTGTGTGTGTGTGTGTGTGTGTAACACACATGTGATCTTGCCATACACACGCACACAAAAGCCCAATCAAGCAGAGGTTAGCCTAGCTCATGGGTAAAGAGGGGTAAAGAACCTGGGCAGAAAGACATTCTGAACACTGTGCCTGAAAAGTGGGCTGATACTGTCTTCCTGATCCAGCTACATGCTCTGCAGAGAAGCAGGAGAGGGGAGAGGGGATAAATTTAAAGAAGACAGTGGTTCTGAACTAAGTCTGTGACCGGAACCAGAGGGTTGGTGTTCTCTCATTTTATGTCCTGAAAGAGGTCCACAGTGTTATGGAGGACAATGGCAAACCACCCAACCAGCTTGGACAAATGTATCTGAGAATGGGGTGTTGATGAAAAATTATCACACGGTGTTAAAAGGATCTCTAGATTTTAAGAACTTGGTAGTGATGAAAATGGAAAGAGATGAGATGATATGGCCTCGCCATCTTTTTTCCTTGCTGAGTGGATTCGGTCCCCCCTCGACCACCACCCTCCAATACTGAGCAGCTCTTACATGTGGACTCACGTTGGCTTCCGATGATGTCCTTTCCTCTCAGCCCGTGGATGGACTGTGTCACTGAACGGCTTCCTAAACCGGCCCCTCCAAATGCTGCTCCCCTAATTCTCATCACTGCTGTTAAGATACTTGGGGGGCTCCGCAGGTCTGCCTGCCAATCTGAGCCGTGCATTGTGGCTTCGGAATGCTGAACAAGGATGGCCCCTTCGGCAGGCAGACGATTATAAACTAGACGGAAACGGAGCTTTGGGGGTAGAGAAATTTCCATAACCGTGAAAGTGATCAGAGAGGGAGCAATAACCAGGGCTGTTCGGGCCGGCTGGTGTGCTCCATTGGATGAATGGATCCCCGTCCTCCCACCGTGCCTGCCCCATTAGCCGTGGCCATGAACAGAGAGGGAGCCCTCGGGAGTTTTTACGCGCTCGCATTTATTGCAGCTTGTCCTGATGAATTATACGTTGTTTGTTAAAAATGAAAGAAAAAAAAAACGTATCCTAAATATCAACCATGTTTATTTACAGTGATTGGCTCTGGGTGGGAGCATAAATATTTTTATATTTACATAGTAACTGCTTTCCCAAAATTTCAGAAATGAAAATGCATTACTCTGATGATCAAGAGCCCATGAATAAAATTACGTGAGACAAAACTTCATCAAAAATCTTGATGGGAGTTTGACGACATCTGTCACTGTCGCCTCATTCCCCACTCCTCAAACCAACATGCCCACAGAGAACGCTGGAGCGTTGACTGATTTCAGTCATAACAGAGGCAGTATCTCACACTACTGCGGGGAGTTTAAGTCTTGTGGTATCTATGCGCATGTCTATTAGATTAATGCCTCTTTGATTTTTGAGAGCGGTGACTCACCTTCCCAGTGCTCTTGGAAAGAATGGTGTATGGAAGCCGAGAGTGCAGTAAGATCAATTGCCCCTTGGTTGCCAAGGGCCTGCACACAGCCTAGGCAAACTGTCCATTGTCTTGAACTTGCCTTTGTAGACTCATTATTGTACTTTATTTATCAACCCTGTGATTTTTAGGAAGCTTCTTAGCACCATTCTACCTCAAATTTCATACTCATATTGGAAAACAGTTTTGTAGAACGTATATCAAAGAATTTATTCATTAGCATGTATTATATATGATGGTTTAACATAATATATATAACTAGAGGCCTGGTGCATGAATTCGGGGTCCCTCTGGGTAGCCTGCATGGATTGGCTGGAACACACAGTCTAATGCTGTCTACAGCTCCTACCTGCCACTCCCGCTCATCCCAACACACTGTGCCTGCCACATGCTTGCTCCCCATCATTCTCACCAGCCATGAGTTCTGTGTCTGACACCCTCCTCCTCTATCCCTCTTATTACCATAAATATATTCTCACTATAATTACAGTGGTACCTTAAGATACGAGTTTAATTTGTTCCGTAACCTTGAGGCGTGGGAAACTATGAGATGCTCGAGTCGTGGTAAACTGGTGGGTCCTGTGCAGCTGGCCGATCCCTGCAATTACTCCTATCTCAAATTTTGCTCGTATTTCAAAGCAAACATCACTCGCTCGAGGGCTCATATCTCAAAAATCTCGTATGTTAGGGCACTCGTGTCTCGAGGCACCACTGTACCTTTGAGTATCTTATTATTTGACTTGTGCTGCATTACACACTCTATCAACTATCTGTCTGTCTGTCTGTCTGTCTAGCTATCTATTAGTATTCAGAACCATCTTACAAGAAATATTATATCATCCTTGCCGAAACCGGTTTGGCTCAGTAGATAGAACGTTGGCCTACGGACTGAAAGGTCCCAGGTTCAACTCCAGTCAAGGGCATGTATCTTGGTTGCGGGCACATCCCCAGGAGGGGATGTGCAGGAGGCAGCTGATCGGTGTCTCTCTCTCATCGATGTTTCTAACTCTCTATCCCTCTCCCTTCCTCTCTGAAAAAATCAATAAAATATATTAAAAAATATTATATCATCCTCATTGTTGATATACAATAGGACATTTCAGATTTGTTAACCAGGCTCCTTGATGTCACCCAGGACAAAACCTGGCAGAGCCATGATTAAAAACTCTCTCCTTTAGGTGGGAGAAGGAAGAAATGTGGCTCACACCAGGTGCCCATCTTTCTATAAAATGGCAGAGAGACGCATGGCAGAACTCACCCATAGGAGAGGGTGGCTGTTTGATTGTTTTACTCAACAGCCTTATTTTAGGAATGGGTGTCCCTGAGGGAAGGACCAGGGTTCCGAGCCTTGTTACCTCTCACGGCTAGTGGAGCTCTCTGCCCTTCACCAGCTCACACTCTCAACTTCTAGGCCAGTGGCCGGCAAACTCATGAGTCTACAGAGCCAAATATCAACAGCACAACCATTGCAATTTCAGTGGTACCTCGAGATACGAGTTTAATTTGTTCTGTAACCTTGAGGCGTGGGAAACTATGAGACGCTCGTGTCTCGGTAAACTGGTGGGTCGTGTGCAGCCGGCCGATCCAAGCGATTACTCCTATCTCAAATGTTGCTCGTATTTCAAAGCAAAAATCACTCGCTCAACAGCTCGTATCTCAATAATCTCATATGTTAGGGCACTTGTATCTCGAGGTACTACTGTGCTTTTGAGAGCCAAATTTTTTTAAACTTAAACTTCTTCTAACGCCACTTCTTCAAAACAGACTCGCCCAGGCGTGGTATTTTGTGGAAGAGCCACACTCAAAGGGCCAAAGAGCCGCATGTGGCTCGCGAGCCGCAGTTTGCAGACCACAATTTTAGGGGAAGGGGAAGTATTTTTATGTTCTCTTTCAGCGACTTCCTTTTTCTTTGTCTCCTTCCTGGGGCGTATGTAAACTGATATTTCAAACTTGGAAGGGCGCTGGGTAAATACTGACAGAGCAGCAAGCAGAAAGCAAAGAGAAGGAGAAAATGTCAATCCCTTACATATGAAAAATAAATTTTAAAAAATCTTTTAAGACATTCTAAAATGTTGCCATGGAGTAACGTTAGCCTATGCACGCAGAACTTAAAGCGTATTTACTGCCCAGCCTTCCTGCCGTGGGAGGCAGGAGGCAAGGGGGGACAGCATCTCGCAAGTTCGCAGTGGGAATTATTTTTAACATATTTTTTTAAAAAAGCACGTTATTGATGAAATTCTAAGGTTCCTTTCATTTTCATGCACGCCCCCCACGTACCCTCTGCTCGAGCCACAGACTATTCTTACCATTCCCCAGACACTCCCGAATTTTCAGATGCCGTGATTTTGCAGGCATTTTTTTTCCCTAACAAAGATACCCTTAAAGGAGTCCTGCCAACTCCACATTTAAAAAGGCAGCTGAAATGTCACTTCCTCTGTCAGATCTTTCCAAAGTCTTCACGGCCTCGGACATCTGCACTTCATGCCACTTCTGCTTCCGCTGCAGCAAGTGGCTTTCCATCTTGACACCAGACGCATCTCAATAAATTAGCACTCACTCGTGTGAGCTTCCAGCTCCTACATGAGCTGTCTTCTGGGGTTGACAATTAGTGTGAACTCTATAGATATACACAGCAAACACACACACACACACACACACACACACACACACTGATGAAGGAATTTCAGCCCCTCATCTGGACCCTCCTTGCTTTCTGTTCGAGAGTCAACCGCATTTCATAAGGATTTGATTGTGCATAAGCAACTCTAAAGAAAATGACCCCAAAGTAAAACAAAACAACCAAAAGGAAGAAAAGCGAGTCCAGCATGTTTGCCGTCTGAGAAAGAGTGGACCATCACCATGTATGAAGGGTAGTCATTCCACCCTGAGTCCACGCTCGCTTTTGGGGACTGAGAGCTGTGAGTACCTCAGGTCTCACAAGTTCTGATCGCCTCCCTGGTTGACCTCACTGCTCTGCCATCTAATAGCTTCATCTCTAAACTTGGGAGTGACTTAGTTATTATGATGGATTTTAATGAAGACTCATGAGTGCTTGGTACGTGGCAGGAGCTGAAGACATTTTAGCCAACAATGTTGCCGGCACAGTGAACCCTTGATTTCACCTGTAAACCTTAAAATCAGACGTGTGTCCGTGAACACACTGATTGGTGCCCCTGCAGAAGAGCTGTGTTTTGTGCCGCCAATCAACTGGCACAGTGGCGTAGTGTAGACTGGGCATCAGATGTAGTTGACTCATCTGATGTGTGGCTACCACCGGCAACAGGTTATGCATTTACATTCCGGTCCAGCCTTTCTAGACATGATATTTGTCACCTTGGGCAAATGATCTCTTTATAATGATGAATCCAGTCCCCTGCTCGCTAAATGCAAATCACAGTTTCTAACTCCCAGCAATGCTGTGCTCATGAAATAATACTCTCACAGAGCTGTGTACTGGATGCTTTCTGTATGTCAGGCTCAGGGTTCAGAGCTGTGCATGATTCACCTCATTTGATATTACACAAATCGAGGAAACAGATGCTACTGTCTATTTTTTAATGAGCATATGAAGTTTTTGCAGAGGGGTGGGGGGAGGCGGGAGGAATACATCCAGTGAAACCCAGCCAAGCTCCCCGGTTGCAAAGCTCACACTTGTAGTCGCTGAGCTGTCTTGTTCCCCTTTAAATTGAGTGCATTGAACAGACATCAGCTCTGGGATTGCTGAGGGCAGGACAGGGAGGTGAATCCGACAAATGACATCTCTCCTTCTATGGCAGTTGCATTCTAATAGGAAAGACACCAACAAAAAGTCAATAGAGTTTCAGTTAGTGGTGATTCACTTGAAAAAAAAACAAAAACACAACAGGATGACATGATAGCTTTATCATCCAGGAGCACAGTAGGTGTTTCTGAAGTGATAAGAGTTACTGGAAGACCTAAATCAGTGGTTCTCAACCTTTTTAATGCTGTGACCTTTTAATACAGTTCCTCATGGGGTGGTGATCCCCAACCATAAAGTTATTTTCGTTGCTACTTCATAACTGTAATTTTGCTACTGTTATGAATCTTAATGTAAATATCT
>PVJN01013836.1:0-47855 GCA_004026805.1 Lasiurus borealis | reverse complement strand
AAAGGGGAACTGCAAACGCAGCCGTCCTCTCTCACACTCCGCTCCAGGGCTCGCCCAGGGCCCGGCCAGACCGGAAACGGGATGGGTGAGCGAGGGCTGTGGGCTCCTGTGGTTCCTGCAGCCGGTGCCAGCTCCCCCGCCCCCTCCCCCCTCCTCCCCCTGCGGATGTTCTCAGGTGTCTCCACCAAATCCCTTCCCGACCACTCCTCCTCTGGAATCCTGATCTCCGGCGGCAGGAGGGAACAGAGAGGGGAGAGTCCTCCCGCCAGCTTCTTCCTGTGCCCGTCATCTTTGCGTTTGTTCCTCAATAGGTTTTTATTGATTTCCGAGAGGCAGAGAGAGAGAGAAACAGAATGATGAGAGAGAACCACGGATCGGCTGCCTCCTGAGCACCCCACACTGGCGATCGAGCCCACACCGGGGCATGTGCCTTGACCGGGAATGGAACCTTGACCTCCTGGTTCCTAGTAAGTCGACGCTCAACCCCTGAGCCACGCTGGCCGGGCCCTTCTCCCCTTCTTTGTAACAAATTCACGATGTCCCTGTCTCATCCTTCCCAAAGCCTTCCCTCCCCTGCCCTGCACGCAGCCCTCCCAGCCACTGTTGCTGGCTGTCTCTCACCACCTGGCTGTTCGGAGGTACCCGGGGCCACTCCAGTGTTTGCTTCTGGCGGTTTTGGAAGTCACATGCCCATTTCTCACTTCCCCCAGCCCTTCTTCTTTTTTTTTTTTTTAAGTGAAATATATTTTGATTTTTTACAGAGAAGAAGGGAGAGAGATAGAGACTTAGAAACATCAATGAGAGAGACATCAATCAGCTGCCTTCTGCACAGCTCCCATTGGGGATGTGCCCGCAACCAAAGTACATGCCCTTGACCGGAATCAAACCCGAGACCTTTCAGTCCGCAGGTTCTATCCACTGAGCCAAACCACTGACGCTCTATCCACTGATGCTCTATTCACTGAGCCAAACCGGTTTTAGCCCCCCAGCCCTTCTTGAGGGCACTGACCTGTCCCCATCCCAAACTGGGCTCCCCAGTAGTGAGGGTCTATGGCATGGTACTCTTTCTGCTCCCCACTCCACTGCCACTCCAGATCCAGGGTGCAGGCCTGCTCAGCCACCCCCTGCCCCTGGGTTGGCTCTGTCTCCAGTGCCCAGAGGCCTGGAGGTCCCTGCTGCCCCCGGTGGACAGGCCTGTGGGCACCGGCAGCAGCTCAGGGCTGGCTCCTGACCTCCGGCCAGCGGGGCCAGCCCTCTGACATCTCGGGGAGTCTCCCCCCCACCATGTTTCAGCCCCCGGGCCTTCGGGGAGCCACAGTTCCGTCTCCAGCTTCCTCTGGACGAAGAGCCCCTTTTTAATTAAAGCAGAAAAAGAGCTAAAATCTGTTCGCATTTAATCATCTTGACGACCTTTTTGCTTAAGAGTTTCCAGCTGAGGGGGGTGCAGGGTGGCGGGGGGGAGGCAGAGGCACTTCTCGAGCCGGGCCTGGGTCGGGCGGAGGAGGGAGGGCCTCGCACGGGGATGAATAATGGAACAGGAGCGGAGGTGGCTGGGGCTCTGAGTGCCGACTCAGCGCTTTCCTCTCCCCACCGGCTCCTTCAGGAGGTGACCCCGCCTGCCTGCACCTGCCCCCCTGCCCCCTCCCAGGGCCACCTGGGTCTGGGCCAGGCTGGGCTTCCCCGGGGACAGGGGCAGGGGCCGGCTTGAAGGACAGTTTCGTGTGTCACAGGTGGACATCGCCCTGAGAGGCCGGGTGAGCGGCCCCAGATGACACAGGGAGCTGGGAGATGCTGCAGAGAACCCCACCCCCAGCCTCCCCGCCGCCCGGGCCTTCTCCCCCACACCCTGCGGAAACAGAGCTGACATTCTCTTCTTTGCAACAGACGCCCTCGGGAGACTTCTCTGGGCCTCAGTTTCCCCACCTGTGGCTGGCCGCTGGGGTGGCTTCGGCTTCTAAAATCCGAGCCCTGGCCTTCCTGCCAGGAGTGTGAATCTCTCCTGTTGGATTGGAGTCGCGTTGCATTGTCGGGAGTTGAAATGGGTTTGATTGGGGAACCCCTTAGACTAGGAGACCCCCCCTGCCCAGGTCACGGGCCTGTCTCCCCCTTTCCACCCCCTGAGGCGTGTGGGGAAAGACATGGCTTTGGACTTCCTCTCCAGGCCCAGGCGCATCTCTCTGCTGCCCTGGAGGAGGAGCCTGCAGCCCAAGACTGTGTCTCCCTCTTGAGCAGTGGTTCTCAACCTGCGGGTCGCGACCCCTTTGGGGGTCGAACAACCCTTTCACCGGGGTCACCTAAGACATCCTGCCTATCAGATATTTACACTATGGTTCATTAACAGTAGCACAATGACAGTGATGAAGTAGCAACGAAAATAATTTTGTGGTTGGGGGTCACCACAACATAAGGAACTGTGTTAAAGAGTCGCGGCATTAGAAAAGTTGAGAACCACTGCTCTTGAGAGTCGGGGGACTTCCGGGCAAGAGCTGTCTCCCCCTCAGACTGGAGTTTCCCCCAGGCCAGGGCGGTGTCCTCTCTCAGACGGGGGCATCCAGTCAACCAGGGGCCACCGTGATGTGACTGGCGGCCGCTGTGGGGAGAGCGGGCCCCCCAGGCCTCTGTTCTTCAACATCCGGCCCCGCCTCAGGCTTCCCGGCCCAACGGGTCCAGCCTCGGGAAAGGGGGACAGGGAAGGGACCCTCCTCCTCCACCGCCTCCCCCTCTCGGAGCCCTCTTGGGGGGTCTTCTCTCGACTGGAAGACTTCACAGACTGTACGTCCAGGCCCGGTACCCTCCCCTGCTGGAAACCGACCCAGACAATCGCACTTGACCCCACTTCCCCGACCGGCCAGCGTGAAGATAAGCTCGGGCCTGGGATGTCTCCTCCCTCAGCGATTCCCGTGGGAATCGCGCTGAGCCTGACCACTGTCGCAGCTCTGGCTCTTATCTGCAGCAGGAAGGCCCGAAGCCCTGGGGTCTCCAGTGCTGAAATGTCACCTCACCCCACATCCGGCCCCCAGCCTGCAGGTCAGAAGCCACCACCACCACCACCACCACCACCAGCAGCAGCGAACAGAACAAGCGTAATTGACAACTTCCCAGCTCCGCTGACTTAAAAAGCACATTCATTCAGTACTTTCCGGACGGCTCCAACTAAGTGACACTGGCATCTACTGCCCATTTTATTTGTTTTTTATTGATTTCAGAGAGGAAGGGAGAGCACGAGAGAGAAACAGCAATGACGAGAGAGAATCACTGGTTGGATGCTTCCTGCAAGCCCCTCACTGGGGATGGAGCCCACACAACCCAGGCCTGTGCCCTGACCGGGAATCCAACTGTGACCTGGTTCATAGGTGGATGCTCAACCGCTGGGCCATGCTGGCCGTAGTGTCCATTTTACAAAGAAGGAGACCGAGGTCGGGGAAGGGACAGGCCTGAGGGCACATAGCAAATAAACGGTAGCCTGCCCGTCCCTCCCCACACCGGGTCTTCTGATGCCTCACCCTCTTATCTTCCACCTGCTGACTTTATAGGGCTCCGGCCTTGGCGTAGCTCTCCTCCTCAATTGCTCTTTAATCTGGTCTTCACTCTCCTCGGATGCAGGATGGAAAGGGAGCGAGAAGACTGAATCCCTCAGAACTGCTGGCCGCTCTGCAAGCCTGCGGGGCCGGGAAGGACCCAAGTTGAGCGCCAGGAGGGATTTCCTGAAGGGAAAGCTCCTTGAGGGGATGTGTGCTGCGAAGATGAGGGCAGGGGCTGGCTCAGAGGGCTGGGAGGGGTGGCCCCTGGCGTCAGCAAGGAAGATGGCTGCCCTGAGGTAGGGGGTACCCTTACTCTCTCTCCATGTGTCCTCCGCCCAGGCCTGGAACTTGCTTCCTCTTCAAGCTCTTGGGAATAGCATTGCCTTCTCTGGACACCCCTTCTCCGAGTACAAAATCTGGGGACGTGAAGCCCCTACGGTCTACAATGAACGAATTGATCAGATCCTGTGGCTCCTTGGCAAGAGATATGGGTACAGAATGGGGCACAGGTGGCAGGGAGGTTGGCCTTTGAAGGAAAAGCCTGCACGTGAGATGTTGGACGACTGGCCAGCTCCACCGTTATGTCAAAGGGAGAGAGAAGACCACTCTCGAGGGGTGTCCCCCACAGAAGGAAGGGCTTGGAGGTGGGAAGCTGCCGAATGTGGGTCAGACGGGCCCCTTGCAGGACCGGGTGGAGGCAGGGGAGGAGCCCTGGCCTTAGGCGGGAGCAGACGGTGGGGGAGGGCACAGCGCTAACTGGCCCACTTTGATGCTCCAGTTAATCTAACTGGGCTCCAAAATCGACTAATTCCCCACCCACCCCTCTCCCTGCTCAGGCAGCTCCAGAATCCAACCGCATTGACCCCAAACCAGTCCCTGGGCCCCACCCTCCCCCCCTCGCTGGTCAAGCCCCCCGCCCCCCGCCACTCCTGCCCCTTGCGGCCCAGGAGGAGTCAGCTCCGATGTAATCACTGCATCACGCTTCAAAGCCACCGAGCCAGCTCCTAATGGGGGGCAGCAGGTTTCACTTACCTTGCCTGGCCGCCTGCCCAGGGCAGATGGGATGCAGCTGGGGAAGGCCCGGCCCTCCCTTCCCCTCCCCTGCTCTCCCCTCCCCTCCCTCGCCTGCCTTCGGAAATCGTTGTCTCCTTGTTCATCTCCCTTCACCCTTTCTCCGGTTGGACATTGAGACTGGTGGTCGGGGAAGCGGTTCTCCCAAAGCAGGGAAAGGGAGCAGTCGCGAACAGAGCTTCGAAATCACACCTCGGCCTCAGCCCATCCTGCCCAGGCCTCTCCGGCACCGAGTCTGCCCTGCCTGTTCGGAGGGGCGCCTGGGAGATGGCATTGAAGGGCAGAGTGCTGTCCCTCTGACACGCAGGTCTAGCTCCCCAACTCATGGGGTGAAGGCTGGTGGTGGAGGGTGCCTGGAATGGAGAGGAGAAGTGAACAGACATGGAGGTTAACGCAGAAAAGCAGGGCTGAGGAGGGCCTTGTGCGATCTAGTAGCCAGTTTTCATACCGCTGCTTCCTTCTGGGGGTTCTTGGGCAAGTGGCTTCACCTCTTCAAGCCTCAGTCTTTTCATCTGTAAAATGGTGACCCCAGCATCTCCTTCACGGAAGTGGGGGTGGAAGGAGATCATGGTGTGAATCTCCCAGCTGTCGCAGAAATGTGGGTTTTCATTTCTGCTGTCCCATTTCTGCTCGGAAGAGGGCTGGGCTGCAGGCTGGTTCCCTAGGGATGGACGGGGAGGAGTGAGCCACGCAGTGAGATGGGAGAACGGGGAGGGTGTGGAAGGAGCGTGTGAGAGAGGGGTGGGGAGATGAGCAGGGGAGGGCCAAACCCATTTCAACTCCTGACAATGCGACGCGACTCCCCACTCCCATCCCAGCTCTGTGGGGAACTGCAATGATTTTCTGCACCCTGTCCCCTTAGGGTTACTGTCAGGTTCAGGAAACCATGCGTCTGTGTGGTGGGAGTCGGGGCCCTCTGTCGTGGGATATGGTTCTGGGGGGCCCTCCCACAAAAACAGCTGCCTCCTTCATCGGCCTGTCAGATTCCATTTGCCGGTCAGCTCCCGAGCCCCCTCCCATGCCCATCCCACAGTGGCAACTGCAAGTGCTAAGGATTAGAGGCAAGGAACTGGGTCAGGGAGGCATTTTTAAAAAATATTTAAATAGTAATATATTTTTAATTGATTTCAGAGAGAAGATGGGTGAGAAGAGAGGAATAGAAACATCAGTGATGAGAGAGAGGATCAGCTGTCTCCTGCACGCCCCCTATTGGGGATAGAGCCTGCAATGCAGGCATGTGCCCTGACCTGAATGGAACCGTGACCTCCTGGTTCATGTGTTGACGTCAACCACTGAGCAACACTGGCCGGACTGGGGAGAGGTTTTTGAAGGACACTCATGTTTGAAAATGGGTCATGACTCTTTTTTTTTCCTCATAAATATATTTTATTGACTTTTTACAGAGAGGAAGGGAGAGAGATAGAGGGCTAGAAACATCAATGAGAGATGAGAAACTTCCATCAGCCGCCTCCTGCACATACTCCCTGCTGGGGATGTGCCCCCAACCAAGGGCAAGATACGTGCCCTTGACCGGAATCGAACCTGGGACCCTTCAATCTGCAGGCCGTTGCTCTATCCACCAAGCCAAACCGGTTTCGGCATGGGGTCATGACTTTTAGGGAATGAAGATCAGGCAGGCAGCGGCTCCACAGGGCCTCGATATTGCTCCAGGGAAAAGGAACGGACCCATTAGGGGCAGGAATTCCCGCTGCTTGTGCTGGTGCAGATGCAGGAAGGCAGGTGGGGGTGGCGGCCATGCCCCTGGCAGCTGTGATGAAGATGGGGATGGTGGTGAGGATGGTGTGGCAGTCACGGTCGTGATGGGGAAGCTTGTGGGAGAGTGGGAGTGTTTCCGGTATCGATGCTGGCGGTGGTCAGGGTGGCGCTGGTTTTGGTATAGGTGGCTGGGATGGTGACAGTGGTGGTGATTGTGGTCATGGTGGCGGTCCCGGCAAAGGAGCATCCTGACCGCAGCTGTGCTGACCACATAATGGTCAAGCCAAGATGTCACTTCCTAAAACAATTCTTCACATCAAATTCCTAAACCCACCAAAACACCAGCTCCTCGCGAGCAGCTGCTCTGGCTCCCTGCTGCATCCCCAGTGCCTAGCACAGTGTGCGCCCTATGTTGCAGGTGCTCAATGAATATGCGTGGAATGTGTCAAAGGGGATGGAGCCTCTCTTTGTGACCAACACCGTCACCTCCTTTGTTATTCACCATGTCCATTGGTGATAGGATCTCTGTTAAGGTTCCCATTTTACAGATGAGGAAACAGAGGCCGAGATGACTGCCTGACACCACATGGGAGTAAGGGGGGAAGGGGGGGGACTGTGCAGGCCTCTACAGCCAGGTCGGTCTGACTCTCCGTTCAGTGCTCTTTCCTCCACGCGCTCTGCGGAGCCACTCTCGGCTTTTCACCGTGGCCTTGTGTCTGGGCTTCCTCGTGGCAACGCTGCTAATAATAGTAACAATCGCTGCTTGTAACTGTTGGAGGAAGGCTTAAATGATCAAGACCGTGGAAATTATTAATAAGCCGGGCTCAGCCCTGGTAGTGTGGGTCATGTTAAATTGTGTCGAGATGGATAACCTCGGCAATAAGAGTAACTGGGATCATAAATTAATAACAGGAGTATTTAAATTAATGCCACACCGTGTATACCCTTGGTAGTAAGCAGCTCGATGCCGCTGTTAGTACTAATGCTGCCCCTTCCTGCCCTCCGTGAACTCAGCTGAGAGGAGAGGATGGGCCATAAAAGCCGAGGGAAAAGGAGACGCTCGGAGGCGGCCCCTCTCCCAGAGGAGGGAGCCCTCCGGGGTTTCTGCGATGGGCTGGCTTCCTGGTCGCTTCCGCTAGCCAGCCAGGTGCTGGCTCAGCCACCGGCTTGTGCAATGCCTACCTGTCCTTCCTGGGGCTGCCGCCTGGGTTAGTTGATTGTCCAGGCAAGAAATTCACGGGGCAATCCTGACCGGTTTGGCTCAGTGGCTAGAGCATCAGCCTGCTGACTCAGGGGTCACAGGTTCCATTCTGATCCAAGTTGGTTTGATTCTGATCAAGGGCATGTACCTTGGTTGTGGGCACATCCCCAGTAGGAGGTGTGCAGGAGGCAGCTGATCTATGTTTCTCTCTCATCGATGCTTCTAACTATCCCTCTCCCTTCCTCTCTGTAAAAAAATCAATAAAATATATTAAAAAAAAAAAAGAAATTCACAGGGCTAAAATTTCCCTGCATGCATGAATGAATGACCTGCAGCTGATTTGGAAATCACCTACCAGCTGCCAGCATGTCCTCTTCACAAGTGCACTGATCTCTCCTTCTGCTAACATGGGAGATTAGTAGTATTTTTTTCAAAGTCAAAACTGAGGTACACACACACACACACACACACACACACACACACACACATAAACACACATGCTCAAAATCAGGGTGCTGGGATGGACTTTGTGGACATGATCCCCACATGTGCTTCTGGGTCTTCATATCTGGGAACCAGGAAAGGGTGGGGATAGGCAAAGCCGAGCATTAGGGTGGGGGTGGGTGCTTCCCATCGAGAGACTATTGGCATCTTCCCCAGGTTGCTGAGCCCATGATTTGGACCTGTCAAGGCGTCTGAGACACGGTGAGTGTGGGAGGATAACGCAGCACATGGATGTGTACTTGGATGTGGGTCCATTAATTCTCTTTTATAGGCCTTTATTGAGCATGTACTGTGCCCCAGGCATTCCAATAGGAAACCACAGCCATAAGCTAATATGGAAACGTTTGGCCTAGTCCAGGTATGTTGCTGAGGATACACCTGTGTGTTTGTGTATGGGTGTAAGTGTGTGTGTGTTCATGAATGTGTGCATTTGTGCAAGAGACTAAGCACAGGGAGCTTGTGTGGAGGTGACTGTACATACACACATAACTGTGAATGTGTAGGAGAGCATACATGTTTGTTAAACCACATACGTGTTTGCAATGAGTGTGCGTGTGTGCTTGAGTGTGAAGGTGCACACACATATGTAGGTCTACATGAGTGCGTGAGGATGGTGTGGGCATATGTGGTACATAAGTAGAATTATGTGAGCCTGAGACTGTGTCTTCCTGTTATGTGTGCACACATGTGATCCCTCAAACCCATCATTTGAGAATGATTTCGGGATGGACTCCCCCTTGCATGCCCCCCCCCCACGTCAGTCATTCAAGTAGCCACCTGATACTCTTCCCTTCCCCTCCGCCTTTGCACTGGGAAGGGGCAGAGGTAGGGAATGGACCCGAAGAGGAAGGGCAGGGCGGGCAGTGGGCATCTATCTCGCTGATAAAGGCTGGGCAGCGCGCAGCACGCCAGGAAGAAGCTGGGGACGGAGGGCAGAGGAAGGCGGCTGAGAGAGCGAGTCCCGCGGGTGGGCGCAGCCGGCGGGGAACGGGAGCCGCCCTGGTCCAGGCCCACAGGACCCGCGACAGACGCGCCCTAGGGCGGGCCCGCCACTCTGGGTACCGCGGGGCGAGGCTCCGGAGAGGCTCGGAGGGCCGGGGCGCCGAGAACCGGCAGGCAGCGGAGCGCGCGGCCGCAGCTCGCCGCCGCACCCCCTCTCCTCCCCTTCTCCCCCTCCCGGAGGCAGCGGAGCAGGCGGGCACGGTTCCGGGGGTGGGCGGCGGGGCGGGGAGGAGGCGGGGCCGCCGCACTGGCTTCTCCGGGCCCCTCCCGCCCGCAGCCAGAGGGAGCGGAGCCTCCGCCAGCTCCGGGGGGCGGGTGCGGGTGCGGGTGCCGGAGCCGGAGCGCAGCGCGGCGCTGTCTGTCCGCAGAGCGGACTGCCTGGAAGTCGGCGTGGCCGCGGGAGGCGGACGATGGGGGCAGGTGCCGCCGGCTGCGCCATGGACCCGCCGCGCCTGCTGCTGCTGCTGCTGGGGGTGAGTGCTAGCCGGCGGGGAGCCCGCGCGCTCTCCCCCCTGGACCGGAACCCTAAGGGGGTTCGGGTTTCCCCGAGGGGAACACAGAGCCCCGCGCCGGGCTCCCAGATGCTGGGGATGGAGGACGGGAGAGGCGCTCCGATGCCAGCGCCCCGGGGGGAGGGCGTCTAAGGGTTCTCAGGGCGCAGAGGGGACCCGGAGATCCAGGGGAGAGATGCGGAGCAGAGGTGCGCACGGATGCGGGTACTCCCCGTACCTGGGAGTGTGGGTGTGGAGGAGCTGGGAGGGTCTCAGAGGAGGGGGGCCTGCGGGTCGTGGAGCCGGGGTGCTTTGCAAGAGGGCGCTTGAATGCCAGGACCTCAAGGGGGGGGGCTTCAAAGGGGGGTCCATCCCGAAATCATTCAGGGAGACTCGCCCCCCATCCCTCCCAGCATCCTGATTTCTGGGGGGACGTGGGACAGAGCCCAGGATAGAGAAGGACGCGGAGTGCCAGGGGGACCAGGGAGGTGAGGGGCAGCGGGGCTGCGGATGAGGGGCTGGAACAATGGGGAGGAGGCTGGGACGACCGAGGGGACCGGGCAGCGGACAATGAGGACTGGCCAGACAATGGGGGGAGGGGCGCGGGAGGCAAAGCTTCGGGGGGTGGGGGTCGTCGGTTGAAGAGAGAAAAGTGGGTTGGGTAGGGCAAGAAGGGACGGCGGCGGCGGCGGCGGCGAGGGAGGCGGAGAGGTGGAAGCAAAAGGGAAGAGGCCGGAGAAGGAAGAGCGGCCCCGGAGGTGGCCGGGACCCCGCGGGGCTGCCGAGGGGCAGTGGGTGGAGACGTGGAGCCGAGGAAGGGACCTTTTCCACTCCCGCCGTGCGCTCTGGCCGGCGGCCTCGCCCAGCCGGGGAATTGCGCAGAGCGGGGGGACGGAGGCGGGGAAGGGAGCGCCCACTTCGCCGGGGCGAACCCCTTTCCCCAGCCCCCGGGCTGCTCCCGCAGCGCTGAGGCTCGCGGGTGGACGGAGCGCGGCGGACAGGAAGGGATGGAGTGGGCGTCGTCCGCCCGGGTCTGGCGGCCGCCCCGTCTGGAGTGCGCAGCGCCCGGACAGACGCGCCGCCGGGAGGGGAAGGTCCCGGCCGCGCGCAGCCCCGGGTCGCGGCGGCGGCGGCGGCGGCGGCCCCCAGGGGGCGCTGCGGGACGAGGGTTGCGCGCTCCGCAGCTGCGGGCGCCGCCGGGGCTGCGCCCCCGCCCCTGCCCCCCATTAAGCGAAGTGGCCGGAGCGCCGCTCCAGCACCCGGGCGGGCTGGGAGTGCGCCCTGGCCCGGCCCAACTTTCGGGTGAAGACGCGAGGCACTGAGTGAGACCCGCTGCCCGACGCCCCGCGTTCTGTCCGGGCGAAGGGCCGCGGGTCCTCTGACGCATCCGAGTCCGCCCCGCAGTTCTGGCCAGAGAATCCGCATCCGTGGCCCGGTGTGCGGCCAGGCGCGGGGTGCCCGGGAGGTTCTGCCACGGAGAGGGGTCCTCGCTCTCCCCGGCATCTTCCCCCCGCATCTGAGCACCGCGCCCCCAGGCGCCCCTCCTACTGATGCGGAGGAGACGGAGAGTTTAAGCCACTTGGCTAGGGTCCCCCACGCGCGGTGCCGGAGTCCCCAGCCCGGCGCCGCCAGTGCCTCGGGACAGAGCTGCGTGGCTCGGCGGCGGGACGGGCGTGACCCCATCGCGACTCAGGCCAGCGGGGGGGTGGGGAGAAGGCGTATGAAGCTGGGGGGACGGAACCCCTTTCCGCGGCTCGGCGGTGGTACCTGTGGCTTCGGCCGAGGAGGTGCGAGTCGGTGCGGGTCCGAGGTGCCTCTCCGCCGGGGCGGGGGCGGGGCGGCGGGACCGGGGTGGACGGCGGTCGTGCGGATCCCGCAGGCGCCGGGCCCGGCTGGAGGGAGTGTCCCCCGAGGGGCGGAGAGGCGGGGGGGGGGGCGGGCAGCAGGAGGAGAGCTGGGCGTGGAGGGCCCGGGAGCTGGGGCCGGTGGAGCCGCGCGAGCCAGCCGCCCGCCGCCCCTGCGGCTCTCGCCTCCGCCTCGCCGCGGCTCTGCGGGCCGGCTCCGCGCTCCGCCCCGGCTCCGCGCTCCGCGCGCCCCGAGTTCTGGCAGCGCCGGGGCGAGCGCGCTGAAACCGGAGCGCGTCCCGGCGGGTGCGCGGGCGGGCGCGCCGGTAATGGAGGCACTTTGTCATTCAGACGTCTGTAACCGGAGCCGCCGCGCCGGCTAATGCGCCTAATAGGGATGCAGCGAGGGCAGCAAACAGGAGGACGCGAGCGGCCGTGGGGGGCGGGGGTGGGGAAGGAGGAGAGAAGGGGTTCCCACCCGGCTGGACCAACCATTCCGGTCCCACTCACCCGCGAAGATTCTTTCCTGGGGGTGAGGGTTGGGGGGCGGGAATAATTTTTTAAAAAGGTTGAATGCCTACTATGTGACACGCGTGGCCTGGGTAACTCCTCTGGCACCAGTGAGCCCTCCCCAAGTCCCATCCGCGTAAATCTAGTTGTTCCCGTTTTACAGCGGCCGGAGCCGAACCTCCCAGACTCTCAGGCGGGAAACCAGGCTCCTGCAGTTTGGACGTGGTGGAGGCGGTGGATGGAGCCGAGGAGGCGGGGCTTGGACTCGCCCCGCCCTCCCCGCGCCAGCCCCGCCCCCTTTTAGATCACCGAGGGTGGGCGTGGCCCCGAATCACGACTCGCCCCGGAGGTTACGTGGGTGTCCTGTGCCCACACATTGGGAGCTGAGTCCCGGGGCCCCACGCGGCACACCCCTCTCAGAGTCTCCACGCTGCATCCTCCTCAGCAATGAGCTCTTGTCCCCAAACTCAGCCCCTGTCTAAAGGGGTGGGATCATATGCTACAATCCCTCTCCCCTGCGGGGTGCAGCGACCTCACAAGACCCTCGCACATTTGAAAACCCTTCAACCCCGTGGCGTGACTGATGGCTCCACTCACCTAAAGAGCCCTTTGCTGAAGCTGCTGTGGACGGTTAGGATTCAACGCGCGGAAGCGTTCATGGTCCATTCTCCCAACTGTTTTTGGTGTGCTTTTTATTTTATCTAATTAAAAAAAAACATTTTTTAGATTCTTTTTAAAAAATATATTTCTTTATTGATATCCAGCGAGGAAGGGAGAGGGATATATATAGAGAAACATCAATGATGAGAGAGAATCATGGATCGGCTGCCTCCTGCACGCCCCCTACTGGGGATCAAGCCCACAACCCCGGCATGAGCCCTTGGCTGAGATGGAACCTGGGACCCTTCAGTCTGCTCTATCCACTGAGCCAAACCGGCTAGGGCCATTTTTCAGATCCTTAAATCAGTTTATCTAAGAGTACTGCCACCTTAGTTTCTTGAAAGCCTTGAAATGGCAAAATAAGTAAGTAAATAAAAAGATTGCAAACATTTTTTAAAAAAAAGATGGGATGAAATCATTCAGACGGGAAAGGAATAAGCGTAATAATGTACATTTCAGGCAGCTGCACCTATCATTTTGGTAAATCGGTTGTTTTGGAACAATTAGCCTGGATCCTAGTCATCCCTCCCGGCTTCCCAAGATTGCCCTGGCTTAAACCAACAGAAGGTGTGGCCAGGACCAAGCATCAGACCACGTAACAGAGGGACCTCTGTGGGCCTCAGTTTCCCCATCTGTCAGAGAGGGGATGGAGGCAATCCCTCAAGTCTTTCCCCCTCAGCATCTCGGCTTCTAGAGTAGCGGTTTGGGTGACATTTCCTTTCCCCCACGGGACTGTGGTTCCCCGTAGAAATCAGGCACCATGTCTCCTTGAAAACTCTTATTTCAACACTCAGCAAATAGTTGTTGAATTACTTAACTTTAAGGAGAGCAATTACCCATCATCCTTTGGTCCTCATGCCATCCTCAGACTCTCTGGGAGCAAAGACTTGCTTCATGTCTACCCTGCCCCCCCCTTCCGCCTCTTAGATGGTTTCCTTTTTTAGGGGGTAGCTAACTCTCCCCTCCCACTACCTGCCACCCCGGCTCAGCAGCTTGCTCTCCCCAAGACAAGATGCTTCTCTGATACCTAACAGTTAATTAGCTCCTACTGTACACCAGACAGATTTGCATGAAGATTTCCTTTCATTTTCACAGCCACCCTGAACAGCAGACACTAGCGCCCAGTGTGACTGGGAGGTGGGGGGAGGGAGGAGGGAAGCTCTGAGTCTCAGAGCAATTGAGAATTTACTCATAATAACATACTACGAAGAAGCAGATCTAGGATGTTTTGAGACAGGGAACATAAAACAAGCACAGGAAATACATGGTCACTAATTACATGGACTCGATTCCAAATGCAAGACTCGGGAGAGGAGAAAGGACCACCAGCTGCAGCAGGAAGAGCGGGCTTGGAGGAAGAGGGGCTTGTACAAGACTGCCCCTTTGGTGACTATTATGCAATATACAGCTTGCGTATCACAGACACGTACGCTTAAAACCTATATGACCTTACCCAGCCGGTATGGCTCAGTGGTTGAATGCCGACCTATGAACCAGGAGGTCACAGTTCCAATCCAGGCTCAATCCCCAGGGCTGTGCAGGGGGCAGCCAATCAATGATTCTCTCTAATCAGTGATGGTTCTCTCTCCTTCTCCCTTCCTCTCTAAAATCAATAAAAAAAATTTTTAAAGAGATCTATATGATCTTATTAACCAATGTTGCCCCAATAAATGTAATTAAAAAATAAATAAAATCACTTGCCAGTGAGGAAATAGAAGAAAGAAAGACCTTGGAAAAGAGCGTTCCCCAAGCATATGAACACCTTACTCAGTCGTGTAATGCTTACAGCAACGCTGTGAGGCAGGCCCGGTCATAATGACCTAATGCAGAAGATCCCGAGGCCCAGAGAAATTCAAGACCGGCCCCAGATCGCCAGCGCTAAGTGATGAGCCAGGATACAGAGCCACGGAGGCCGCTGAGGGTGCAGGCAGTGTCGCTAGCTCACACTCTCTACTCCGAGAACTGCACCTCCTGGTTCAGAGGCTGCTTACACTCATTTCATACCCCTGCCTACCAAGGCTAGTGCCATGGTTCCTGAAGACCCCAGGAGACCTAGGCGGTTCCAATGGTGTGGGAGGGGCCACGCAGGTCACACTGGTAGCTGCATGAGTTGCCCACTGACAGACATCTCGGCAGGAAGGGAGGAGACAGAAAAAGTATTTTATTTTTTAAAACATTTTATTGATTTTTTACAGAGAGGAAGGGGGAAGGATAGAGAATTAAAAACATCAATGAGAAAGAAACATCCATCAGCTGTCTCCTGCACACCCACTACTGGGGATGTGCCCACAACCAAGGTACATGCCCTTGATTGGAATTGAGCCTGGACCTTTCAGTCCACAGGTAGATGCTCTATCCACTGAGCCAAACCGGCCAGGGCAGAAAGGGTGTTTTAAAAAGCTGACAGGAGAACTGACAGAGACAACAGTGTGGTAGTAATTTGGCATAAAGAACACAAGGGCATCCCTGCACAACAGTCCGGAATAATCACTGTGTGAACACTGAGTCCCTGAGTCATGGGGAACCATGAAGACACGGTCCAGTCTGGGAAGGCTGCAGCCATTCCGGGGGAAATGAAAACCACAAGGTGATCGGAGCAGAAACGCCCTAGCTTTGGGAAACTCGGCCATCCGGAAGTCATTCCGCGGAGTTCTAGTTAACAGAGGTCCCTGTCAGGCTCTGGGACGACGGCCGGCCCTCAGGGAGTTGACAGTCCGGTGGGGGATCCTGTGTAGTGTCGGAGCTGACACACAGAGTCCACAGGGAGACTGCGTAACAGGGCAGCCCCACCTGATCTGGGAAGGGGGAGGGCGAACACTGGCCCGCTTCCTTGAGGAAGTAATATTTAAAGGGAGCCGGAGAGGATGAAAAGAAATCCAAACAGACTCTTCTATAATCTCACGCTCCTTCTGGAAAGTCTGTGTCTGGGATTCCTCCTACCCCCAAGACTTCTGGGCTGCAGATGTTCCCAGCACTGGGTCCCTGCCACCTGGGGGGAGATGGTGGCAACACCCGAGGTCCCCCTCCCGTGCTGCCGGCACCCTCCCTGCTGGTCTCTTGAGGACCAAAGGTTGCCTCCTAGACCATTCCCATCTGTCCACCTAAGCCTGGTGAGATCTCAGGATATCTTAAAGGACTGGAGGGAGGAGAGTGTTTTTTGTTTTATGTGTGTGTGTGTGTGTGTGTGTGTGTGTTTAACAGAGAGAAAGGGAGGGATAGAAAGTTAGAAACATAGATGAGAGAGAAACATTGATCAGCTGTCTCTTGCACACCTCCTACTGGGGATGTGCCTGCAACCAAGGTACATGCCCTTGACCGGAATCGAACCTGGGACCCTTCAGTCTGCAGGCTGACACTCTATCCACTGAGCCACACCGGTTAGGGCCAGGAGGGGAGTGTTCTTGGCCATGACCTGGTCAGTGCGGGAGCGGAGGGATCCCCAAAAGGACCTTTAAGGCTCCCTCTGCTCCCACGACCCGAGAGCCCATACTTCCTGTCGACAGCAAGTGGGAGCTGCGTGGTCTGGGGCCAGGGAAGCGGGCTCGGGAGTTTTATTCGACATGAAGTGTGTTTTTTTTAAGGAACAGAAATATAAAGCAAGCTGCCAGCAGCCCCTCCCTCCGGGGACTCTGGTGCTAAACTGTTCCATCCAGGAGCAAAGATGCCTTGGCGGCAGGAATCCGACTCCCCTTTCCCCCGGTTCCAGAGCCGTTCCCACTGGCTGCTAGGGGGGCAGGGAAGAGGGGGGCGGGCTGGTGACTGGAAATCAAACCCTCGCGGAGCTGGGCTGCCGGGTGATGACAGCCGCCACCTTCTCATCATTGATAACAGGCGACCCTTTCTCACATCTTGGCGCCACTCTCTCTTGCCCTGAGCTGCAGCCCTCTCGACCTTTGTGGAGAGCTGGAGACGGAGAGGGAGAGCAGGGCAGGGCAGAGCTCCCAGTACAGAATCAGGACTTGAACCCCAGACCCCACCCTTCGGCCTTCTGCTCGGGGGCACAGAGACCCCCTGCTGGGCATACACTGTGCGGAATGGTAGGATGGAGGGCCTGGAGCAGGGAGGGCCCGCTGGTCTTTGCTGGAGATGCAGATGCAGCCCTTCGGGTGTGCAGCTTCGTAAGTGGCACTGGGACTGAATTTCAGCTGCCAGTTGCCCCCTTGGCGGGATGCCCTGTGCGAGTTGCAACCTGAAGGCCCTCCCCCGGGGCCTCAAGCCTCCTTCCCCGTGAGGTTCCAAGAGCTGCCATCACCCCAAAATGAACTGTGCGGAGGGTCAGCCTGGGAGGCTCTGACCTCACCCCCGCAGCAGCCTGCAGGGGTGCACTGCCCCCCACTGCCTTTCTTCCGGCCAGCTTTGATGTGCCTAATACCTCCCTGGTGAGCTCATCATCCCGGCCCAGGTGGTTCCAATAGAAGGCTTTGGGGAGGGGTGTTGGATGCCTCAGAAGACACCCCCCTCTCCTTTCTCTTGCCAGTCTGACCTGATCTCCCCCTGACCCAGGTGTCCTTCGGAGGGGCCCAGGAGGCGTGCCTCACCGGCCTGTACACCCACAGCGGCGAGTGCTGCAGGGCCTGCAACCTGGGAGAGGGTGTGGCCCAGCCCTGCGGAGCCAACCAGACCGTGTGTGAGCCCTGCCTGGACAGTGAGTACGGGGTGGCAGGTGCGGGGAGGGGAGAGGAAGGAGAGAAACGGAAGGGAGGGGCCTGGGGGGCTGGGGAGGAGAGGCCTTGTAAGTCCTCTGCCTCCTGGCAGGGTCTCCTGCCCCCAGCTGCATGGGCATCAGACCTGGGTCGGCTGCAGGATAGGAGGCAGGAAGGGGAAGCTGAGGAGGGAGGAGAGAGGTATGCAGAGGAAGGAGGGGACCTCGTGGGGGACCCCCAAGGGGAGCCCCTTCCCAGCCCCCCCCAGCCGAGAAGGCTGGTACCAGCCAGAATGTGGCCAGGTGGGAGGAGTAGCTGACACTAAGACGAGCTAAAAATATCGTCTGCACTGCAAAATCAATGGCTGCCACTTACCCCCGGTGTTGTTGCGGGGAGGGGAGGAGGATCAAATACTGGCTGCCCTGTGGACTGACCTTGGGGGATCCTGGGAGGGTGTGGCTCCCCTCCTGCCGGGCCAGCTATTCTCCTCTAACTAAAGCTGAAGAGCTTTCCCCAGGCAGCAGGGGGTCGGGGGGGAAAGGGGACACCATAGGGATGTCCTTCTTGTGGGGAGAGGGGCACTGGGCCATTCCCACCTAAGATTTCCCTGGGGAGAGAATCCCGTCTTCCTGCTGGGTGAGGGGGGCTGAGGGTTGGTGCATTCAGGGTCTGGGATCCGTGCGCTGTGGAGTCAGAGGGCTCAGCTCTGCTGGCTGCCCCCAGCCTCCGTGGCTGCTCTGGGCTATGGGCTCATGCTCTGTGGCTGACCCGGTCCAGAAAGCTTTGTCCACTTCTCTCTGGCACGCACGGCCCATCCCGAGGGCCTGTGGTGATCAGACCCAGGTGATTCTGTCATCAGGCTGGGAACCAGGTAGAGGAGCTGGGAACTCTGAGCCTTCCTGCCAGTCTAGTCTTACCTCTGGATGCCTCCCCGCCACCTCTACCAACACCCGTATGCTCAGTGGGTGAGCGTGGATCTATGAACCAGGAGGTCACTGTTCGATTCCTGGACAGGGCACAGGCCTGGGGTGTGTGGGCTCGATCCCCAGTGTGTGGCATGCAGGAGGCAGCCAATCAATGATTCTTTTTTTAAAAATATATTTTATTGATTTTTTACATAGAGGAAGGGAGAGGGACAGAGAGTTAGAAACACTGATGAGAGAGAAACATCGACCAGCTGCCTCCTGCACATCCTATACTGGGGATGTGCCCGCAACCAAGGTACATACATGCCCTTGACCAGAATCGAACTGGGACCCTTCAGTCTGCAGGCCTGACGCTCTATCCACTGAGCCGAACCTATCATGGCCAATCAATGATTCTTATCATTGATGTTTCTCTCTCTCCCTTCCTTTCTGAAATCAATAAAAATAGGTTTAAAAACAAAATGAAACAAAACAAAAAGACGCCTGCACACCTCTCCATCCTTCAGACAATCACGACTCCTTGGTGCTCCCCACCACCCCTTTCCGCTCTCTCTGCGCTTACGAGTCCTGTAACCCCATCCCCCAGCGGAGGGATGCCGGGGCTGGGAGGGGAGGCTGGACATCCGGTAGTGTTTTTGTCATCTGGCCGTGGGCCCTGGACTAGCCTAACAGGGTTTCCATCCCTGGGAAGGGTTGGCCAACTATCTACCCCGGAAGCTCCCAAGATCGCCTCCCTCATTTCCCAGACGCCCCAGCCCAGGGCCTCTCCTCCCCGGCCCTAAGTCTCCGGGGATGGGCCCCACTCATCTTCCCTGAAAGCCAAGGGCGGGGGAGAGGAGCCTGGGGAGGGAGGTTCTGGGGATGGGGAGGGGGGCCAGCTCAGAGGTGGTGGCAGGAATCCTCCCTCCCCTCCCCTCTCCTCCTCCCCCCTCTCTCCAGCAGCTGCGTTAACAGGCTGCCTTTACAAGCCCACTTTGTGGAACGGAGACCCCAGTGGACTTTCTATCCTCCCAACGTTTCCACAAGGAAACCCATTAAGCTCCTGCCTTCATTCTCTGCCAAAAAGGACCACATTTTCCCACCCCTTAAATCCCTTTCCCAGGAGTTTTTCTGCTCGTTTGCTGTCTTTTCCCATGAGCAAGGCACTCCCTTTCCCCTCAGAGTGTCTATATCCCCCCTCGTGTGCCCCCCACCACATGCCAACCAGATAGGAGCCTGTTGTTTAAACTGAAAGGAAGCCCTGCCTCGACTGATGGTGTCTGGAAGTCCTTTCTGCTGTCTGACTGTATCCCCGTTACTGAAGCTCGCCATGTTTATCTCTGCCCACCCCAGGGGCCCAGCCTTTATAGGTCCCTGCTGAGTGTCAGGCGCTTTACAGTGGAACCCCACTTACTTCCTCCCCACAACCCTAGGAGTGGAGATATTATTCCCCTGTTCTGCAGAGAAAGAAGAAAGCTCAGAGAGGTTAAGCAAAGCACCCAGAGTCACACAGCTAAAAAGTGATGGGAGCAGCTTTGAATCCAGGTCTGCCTGATTCCTAGGAAGAGAAACACAGGGGTCCCTCTGCCAGAACTGACTCTGTTCTCGTCTCCCCCGTTTTTTTTTTTTTTTTCTCCTTTCACTCTGTCTGGCTTTCTTCTTTGCTTCTTTACCCAACCCCCAACCCCCACCCACCAAGTTCTCTTGGTGCCTTTAGAGAGGGTTGTGATCAGAACCCACAACAGGCCTTGATTTCCCTTCCGTGGGACCTGACACTTTCTCTACTTCCGCGTCCAGCAGACCTGCCCCGGTTTTCAGGCTGCTAACCCCCTGCCCTCCCTCCCCTGGGAGCAAGGAGGCACCTCCGGGATTCAGACGGGCACGCGTTCTCCAGCCGGGGCTGGAAGGGGGGAAGAGAATCTGCCCCAGGCCTCCTCTCCTCTGCACCGGAAGGAGAGGACCTGGCACCTCGACATCCCTCCCCCCATTACTAAGAGAGCATGCTTTGGCGTGAGCCTGGAAATCTCCCCTTTGTGCCCCTTGGAAAGGGCAGGGGACGACATATGCAAGTCCTTCTTTCTTCTAGCGCCAACCCCTCCTGCTGTACCTGAACTTGCCTGCCAGGATTCCCATCCCTACCCTCGAGAGCCAAGCCTTCCAGCAGCGTGGGGAGCGCCGTGGGTGGGAACTTAAGCTGTCCAACCCTCCTTACTCCCATTAGGCCACACCTGAGCTCCCCCCCACCCTCCCCCCACCTCCTCCCACCTGTGGAAGGGCAGCTGAGGCAGGAGGCTCCACCGTGATGGCCCCATGCCTGGGCCCGGGCCGGTTCACATCCAGCTCTGGCCTGCGGGGAGGGCTGGGTGGGAACCACCTGCAGATTACTCCTTAATCTCGCTGGGAACTCTCTCAGATAATTTGCCAAGTAATTCCCCTGCACCGGCCGGGTCACCCTGGCCAGCCCCAGGGCCCGGGCTTTCTCGCCTGGAGCAGGGGCTCCTGATCCCTTCCTCCTTCCCCGTGGGCTGCCACCAGCTTTCCCACACTTGGGGTCAGGGCCCCTGAGGGGAGAGAGAGGGTGGGAATCCATGAGGGGGCGAGACTGAACCAGGGAGCTGGCGCCTGGCGGAGGTGGAGGAGGGAGGGAATGAGGGAGGGCCGGCAGCCCTGGCATCGGAGCTGCCCCCGAACGAACAGCCGGCCGTGCCCACGAGAGCTGCCCTCCCGCCCCCCCTTTGCCTGCAGGCGTGACGTTCTCGGACGTGGTGAGCGCCACGGAGCCCTGCAAGCCGTGCACGGAGTGCGTGGGGCTGCAGAGCATGTCGGCGCCCTGCGTGGAGGCGGACGACGCGGTGTGCCGCTGCGCCTACGGCTACTACCAGAACGAGACCACGGGCCGCTGCGAGGCGTGCCGCGTGTGCGAGGCGGGCTCGGGCCTCGTGTTCTCCTGCCAGGACAAGCAGAACACCGTGTGCGAGGAGTGCCCCGACGGCACGTACTCCGACGAGGCCAACCACGTGGACCCGTGCCTGCCCTGCACCGTGTGCGAGGACACCGAGCGCCAGCTGCGCGAGTGCACGCGCTGGGCCGACGCCGAGTGCGAGGGTGAGCGCGCCGCGGGCCCGGGTCACGGTCACGGTCACGGTCACGGCCACAGCCGCCGCAGGCTGGGGGAGGGCGCCCTGGGGGCCGGGGAGGGCCAGGCCTGGCTTGAGCAGGGGCCACGTTCCCCCTCCTGCTCACCCGAGACCCCTCTCCCTCTCCCTCCTTTGAGCTAACCGTTTGGAAAGCCATCCCCCTCCTCCCGGGCCACAGCCTCTCCGTCTGGGGTTGGCAGCGGGGCGTTGGGCAGAGAGCAGGAAGAGAAGCAGCTGGGAAGTGGGCACTGCGACCAGAGCACAGAGACAGCTCCCTGAACCCCACAAAGAAAAGGGCGTGAGGACCCAGGAGCTGGGTCCCTTCGCAGGGAGGCCTGGCCTGGGTCCAGGGGGGCTGTGGCTCTGGGACCGGAGACGGGATCTGCCTGTCACCTGCTACCTGAGGGGTATTTGTTAGAAAAGTCACTCCGTCTTGGACCCCAGTTTCCTCCCTGGGCAGTGTTGTGGGTTAGAGAAGGTGGCCTGTCTGCTTCAACCTGTGGGATCGGGGTTGGGGGGTGTCTACAGCCATTTTTAGTTGGTTGGGGATGGAGTTGGACCTGGGACACTAAGGATGCTGTGGGGGTGGGACTTCAGGGGGGAGGGGGAGTGGCAGGAGCCCCAGGATGAGAGGCAGGGTGCAGGGAGGCCTCAGCTACCCCCCCACCCCCCTCCCCGCTCCCATGGGAGGATGGGAGTTGGGTGTGCCCCCCTGAGCCAGGCCCAGGCCCAAAGAGGTGGGTGTTTCCTGGGATGGAGGAGGAAGCGCGTGGCAGCGAGGGCAGATGGTTTGGGTCTCTGGTCGGTGACATGTCTGGGGAGAGGGCGGGCTTTTCCACCGCAGGGAGAGGCCTGGGGCTGGGGGCCCACTTAGCTACTGCCCCAGCCCTCCGGATCCCCGCAGGCCCAGCAGGCAGTGCAGCGCCTCCTTAGGGAACCCCAGGGGTGATGGGAGAGAGACAGCTTGGCCTTGTCTGATGAGGGGTCCATGCCCCAGCCCTCATTTCCCAGGAGACACCCCCCCCCATTCTGGTGGCGGCAGCACAGCCTCTGCCGTCAGTGGGTCCCCAGTCAGATGGGGGAGGTAGGGCCCCCTGGTGGGGAGCTGCAGTCTGACATTGGCTCCCACACAACCTTCCTCTAAATACACACGCCCCCATGACCTCTGGTGACCTCTGGTGACCTCTGGCTCAGGCGGAGGGGCTGCGGAGTTGGGCTGAGCCAGGTGTGTGTGAAGAAGCTTCCTGCGTTGGGCTGGGAGTGGGAGGAGGGAGGGGGCACAGAACTCGGTGGTTCCGGTGGCAATTGCCCGGGGCCAGGAGACAGGCAAGTGGCGCCAGGCGCGGGCAGGGAGGGAGCTCAGCTGCTGGCACCAGGCCGGCACCAGCACAGCTCCCTGGGCAAGTCCAGACCGGCTGTGGGGGGGGAGGGCACTTAGTCAGGGGTGCGGTCACTGCAAAGGGAGGTGGTGGCTGCGGGAGGGCTGGGCTCTGCCTCTTTAGGGGGCATTCATAGATTCCTCCCAGATGGTACCCCACTTTCCCAGCCACCCTGAAGGAGGAGGGTACGTACCCCTGAGAGCTGTGTTTACCCTCTGGCCCTCCACTCTCGCCTCTGCAGGGTTAAGGGTGGGTTCTGGGGCAGAGGGACCTTCAGGGAACGGAATTTGATTCATTCGGTTGCCCCTTCCCCTCCGTTGCACTGCGCTTTCTCGCATGTACATTTCAGGTGTCAACCTGGTGACTCACCCTCCCTTGGGGCAGAAGCCCCTCCCCCCAATTGCCTCAGTGAAAGTTGGCTTTCGGAGGGGTAACCTGGTCCCCCTTCCACCCCCAGTCTGGCAGCTCCCACTCCGGAAACGGCTGTCAGGGCCTGCCAGGGGCTCATGGGCTGGAATGCCAGCGGACAGGGCCACATCTGGATCTCATCCCCAGCCCCCACCAGGGGCGACTGGAGAATGGGGGGGGGGTAGATGCCCAGGACCGCTTTGCCTTCAGCCTGGTCTGCCCCTCACCACTCACTCGCAGCCCGTCCCCACGGCGCTGGTCTCGGTGATGGTCCGCTTCACCACGCCTTCAGCTTATGAGTTGGGGTTCTCTCAGGTCCCCAGCAGGGCCAGAGGAGCCCCTCCCCATCCCCCCAACCCCCCATCCTATGCCTACTTGGGGATACGTCTCCTCCCCTTTCTGCCCCACCCCCTCCCAGGCCTGAGATGGGGGAATGGGGCAGATGGCAGCCCCCTCCCCAATGCCAGCCAAATGGATTCCAGATCCCCCTCTGGGGGCCTCGCCCCTCAGAAGGTGCCGAAAACAAGGCTCTTTGAAGCAGCCTCGTCTGGAGCCAGGGGGCTCAGAGACCACTGGGCAGCTCCCGCTCCAACCTGGGTGGGCAAACGGGGAGCCGGGGCGGCCGCGCTGAAGGGCGAGGCGCCTTCCCCATCACCCCATCGGTATGTCCCCTCCGCGCCCCTCCCTGCCCTGGGAGTGGGAAGTGAAGACGGATCGGGGAAGCAGTGTTGCCCAGACAGGCACCCCCAGGCACACCAGAGCCCACACCCCCGGGAGCTGCCCCCAGCTGGGTGGCAGAGTGGAAAATCCCACCCTCTGGGTGCCGGGAGGTACCCGGGTCCCCTGCCAGAGCGGCTGGCAATCCCCAGCTGGCATGAGCAGGCCTAGATGGGTGGCGAAGCTCGGTCTGCTACCCCCGAGGTGCTGGGCATCCCTGCTTCCCGGCCCCTCTCTCCACCAGCAGCGGGCCTGCTGCCCAGGGCGGGTTCGGGCTGTTAAACTCTTCCCTGGGTGGCGAGATCAGAGGGTGTGAGGGCCACACAGAGCCGGCTAGCCGCTGTCCCAGGCCTGGCTGGCTGGCAGCAAGCTTGTGTGGCATCCCCGCCCTGCCCAAGCCTAGAACTAAGACAGCAGAGACTGGGAAGGAGGCTGAGTGCCAGTTCTGGGGTTGGGGGGGCAGTCTCCAAGTACCCTCCTCCTTCCTCAGGACAGGGGTGATGGGCCATTGGGGCAACCTAGGGCCAGAGTCGTTACAACATTTCCCAGAGTGACCCCAGCTAGAAGCTTCCTGGGGCTGCCTCTCTCTTCTTCGTGGGCCCCCAGGGGAGGCAGAGTCATTTCTAGAGCCTCAGCTGCCTCCGGGATGGAAGGGAGCTTAGAGAGACCCTCTCTCTTAATATCCCCGTTCTCTGGCGGGGAAATGGAGGGGGCCTGCGTCTCCTGACCCCCAGGCTCTTGCTCTCCACCCACACGGCCCCTGGCATGGGCGGGGACTTGGGACTCAGATCACAAAGGGAAGGGCTGAGGGGCCTGATCACTCAACCCTGTCACCGTCCCTCGTCCCTCCTAGAGATCCCCAGCCGCTGGACCACACGGGCCACGCCCCCAGAGGGCTCGGACAGCACCGCCTCCAGCACCCCGGAGCCCGAGGGACCCCCGGATCCCGACCTGGTGGCCAGCACAGTGGCAGACGTGGGGACCACAGTGATGGGCAGCTCCCAGCCCGTGGTGACCCGAGGCTCCAGTGACAACCTCATCCCCGTCTACTGCTCCATCCTGGCCGCGGTGGTGGTGGGCCTGGTGGCCTACATCGCCTTCAAGAGGTGAGGGGTGGGGGCAGAGGAAGAGACCTTTGCTCTCAGGGTGGGCTTTACCGTGACCTTGACCTGAAAACGAGCACACTCTTAACCCCAACGCCAGCTCCTCCGCACTTACCATCAGCTGCTCCACGCCCTCCCGGGCAGGGCAGTCAGCAGGCAGGGAGGGGACTGGCCTTCCTGGGGTCAGCACCGCCCACTCCCCCACTCACCCCTCTCCCTGCACACAGAAGCCTTCCTCTACCAACAGCTTCTGTCCTCATTCCCTGAACCCCCTTCACCCACACGGGTACCCACACGTGCACGTGTCTCTTCCTTCCCGGTTCACACGCGGGAGGCTGTGGCGTCCACATCCAGAAACCCCGGGGCTCCCAGAAAGCATTTTAAATGTTTCAGCGCATTTTTCATTCCTGAAAAGACACAGAACATCAAAGCCGCATAGGCCTGTTTGGGAAAATGCAAACAAGAGTAATGTCTTGTAAAGCCGAACCCAAAGCTCCCTTTTATCTCCCCAAATCCTATCCCTCTCATCTGCGGCATCCGTTTGAGTCCTTTCCAACCATTTTCTGTGCAGTTATAAACACGTGCACATCAAACCGCTTCGTTGGACGAAGCGCGCAGGTGTGTGTGTGTGTGTGTGTGTATGTATATCTTAGCATCGCTAGGGTCACACTTACTAGTATATATTCTACAACTTACTTTTTCTCTTTTTTAAAATATATTTTATTGATTTTTTTTACAGAGAGGAAGGGAGAGGGATAGACAGAAACATCGATGAGAGAGAGACATCGATCAGCCGCCTCCTGCACGCCCCCTACTGGGGATGTGCCTGCAACCAAGATACATGCCCTTGACCGGAATCGAACCTGGGACCTCTCAGTCCCTAGACCAACGCTCTATCCACTGAGCCAAACCGGTTTTGGCACGACTTACTTTTTCACCAGTCTTCTTCAGGCGAGCTTTCCTGGGAACATACAGAATATCTGATCATTTCTAGCCACTCACTCCATACTGTGGCTGGGCCTCATCTGTTTAACCAGCTGCCTATTGGTGGATGTTGGTGTGTTTGCCGCCTGTTCTCGGTGCTTAGAATAGCAGAGGAAGCCCTGGACTAGGTGTGTCCTGCACACATGTGTATTTTACAAGAAGAGATGGGGAAGTGGAACTCAGGAAAGTCATTTATTCGCCATCCATTCCAGGAACGCTTGTGGAACCCTGGCCGTGTGCACCACGCCCTGGCACCCCTCTGCCCTCACCATGCTTTCCCTGTAGGCCAGGCCGCAATGCAGAGAAAGGGGAACCTTAGGCTCTGTGGCGGGGGTGATAGCTGGGCACCCCCTGTGCCCCTGGCTCACACCCCAGTTGCTTTAGCGGCTTAGCCACATGGCCAGTGCGCCCCCCTTCTCCCCCTCCTTCCCCCCTGAGGCTGGGTCTGTCCTCTGGCTCCAGGTGGAACAGCTGCAAGCAGAACAAGCAAGGAGCCAACAGCCGGCCGGTGAACCAGACACCCCCACCCGAGGGCGAAAAACTCCACAGCGACAGCGGCATCTCTGTGGACAGCCAGAGCCTGCACGACCAGCAACCGCACACGCAGACGGCCGCGGGCCAGGGTGAGCGGCCAGGCCAGGCCGGGCAGGGGGGGCTGAGGCAGGGCCATTATGGGGGGAGGAAGATTAGACCCTCTGGCGGGACGAGCCTCCGGGTGGAAGGAGGGGAGAGGAGAGTCGGGGTGAGGGAGGAAAGGGTGGGGGAGCTCCTTTTCCCAGGGAGTCTTGAGAAATGGAGGCTTTGACGATGGGAGCATCCAGACTCATCAAGCTAATTGTCCCCCCTAGGGCTAATTACTCCCTCAAGTGGCTGCAATTAGCCTCCTGCCCTGGACTTCTGGGGAACAAGTAGTTAATTATGTCCCCTAATTAGTGGCCCATAGCCCAGCTCCAGGACACTGGCTGCAGCGGAGTCTGGGACTGAGAAGTCTTGTCTCCTTCCCTGCCTTGATTAATTGCTGGGGGGACGGGGAGGGGTTCGGGGGTGGAGATAGTGCTGGACGCTGGGTGGGGAGGCACATGAGTCAGCATCGCCCCCAGACCTCCACAGCGTGCACCCTCCAACCCCCCACTGATCAGGACCTCATCTTGGCCATCTCTCTGCCTGTAGGCCCCGGGTGGGGGCTGGTGGGGGGTGGGGAGAGTTGCCTCAGCCCTTCTGGGGTCTTTCCCGGGCACCCAGGCCCACCTGGGGGGTGGGAAGGAGGCCTGGTGGGTTTCGCCTGACCCCCCCCCCCACACCGGTTCTCGGCAGCCCTCAAGGGGGACGGCGGCCTCTACAGCAGCCTGCCCCCGGCCAAGCGGGAGGAGGTGGAGAAGCTGCTCAACGGCTCGGCGGGGGACACCTGGCGGCACCTGGCGGACGAGCTGGGCTACCAGCCCGAGCACATAGACTCCTTCACCCACGAGGCCTGCCCGGTGCGCGCCCTGCTCGCCAGCTGGGCAGCCCAGGACAGCGCCACGCTCGACGCCCTCCTGGCGGCCCTGCGCCGCATCCAGCGAGCCGACATCGTGGAGAGCCTGTGCAGCGAGTCCACCGCCACGTCCCCCGTGTGAGGTGTGAGCCCGCCCGGAGCCCCCGCCCCGCCCCACGTGCCGATGACGGACGCTCAGCCGACCCCCCCACCCGCCGTGGGCCAGCGTCAGCGCTGAGCTCCGCCGGGCAGGGCAGGGCTGGGGAGCCCGGGCCCCTAAACCTCAGCCCTGCCATTGACCCCCTGTGGCCCCATCGCTTCTGACCCAGAAGGGCCCCTGCTGCCCGCCCTGCCCCTGCCCCTGTCCCCCGCCATGTCCGGCCTTCCGCTCCTTCTCCCCGCACTTCCAGCGGGCCAGCTCCTCCCACCCTCGCAGGTGTCAGAGCTGGGGGCGCTGACCCCAGGCATGGTGTTGGGGTGATGGCAAGGCCCCAGAGACTCAGAGAGAGACTGAGGAACCAGAGCCGTGGACTCTACACTGTGAACCTGGGGGAAGAGGGAGTACCCTCGACCCTCCCTCAGCCCCATCACCCACCCCCCCTCTGGCCAAAGATGAAGAGGACCGAAGGCTGTCAGAGCAGGGAGGGGGTACTGGAGTCTAGCCCCCTTTCTGGTTGTAGACAGGCCCGAAGAGAGGCAGGGACCCGCCCATAGCCACCCAGCAATGGGCTGGTCTCCTCCGCTCTGCATGAGGGGGTGCAAGCCTCAGCTTTGCTTAAAGGCTGGGAGAGGGGGGCCGGGTGACCCTCTGGGGGATGCTGCCCAGCCAAATCCGGTCCACCCTCCACCCTCTGCAGGCCTGTTCGCTCCTGAGGGAGGCAGGGTGCTTTACCCAAGGCTGGCTCCGTGGATCCATCACCACCCGAGTCAGCTTGGGGTTTGCGGAAAGGGGTGCCACCTCCCCCTGCCTTGCCCCCCCTCCCCCGCCTCAGGCATGTCAGTGTGGCATCTTGGGTGTGGCCCAGTGTGTAGGTGCCTTCCATCCCGGTACAGACCCAGAGCCAACACAGAGGCAGTGCCCGGGGTTCGGGCTGAGGACCCCCCACAGACAACACACACACACACACACACACACACACACACACACACAGCGGATGGGAACTCTTTTCTCCGCGCGTTCTTTCTCTCGGGCTGGGACCGGATCCTGCCCGGGGCCGCTGCCAGAGAAGCATCCCAGGGAATTGAACTCGGCTCGGCCGGCTCCCCTCGCCCCCGGGTTTGGCGGGCCAAGGACAGCGGAGGCTCGAGCTGGCGCCTGCCTTCCACGGGCCTGCACGGGGAGGAATGTGCCCCCGCCTCCCCGCCCCAAAGCCGGGGTTTGGCTGGGACCCGAAGGCCGAGCCGGAGAGAGCCGGACCGGTCTGGGAATGCAGCAAGAAGGACTTGCGTTACAAACTGTGGGCCCCGGACGACGGCCTGTCCCACGTCTCGAGGACTCTTTACAAAGGACAGCTTTTCCCCCAGCTCGGTGCCAGGACGGGGCCTGGAGGTCCCTCCTGGCCTGTTCTGTTTTGCTTGATGTTGGAATGAATGGCTCCCCACCCCGCCCCCCTCTATTTAGCATGAAGGAGCCCAGAGCAGGGGGGTGCACTAACAGCCACCCCCGACACCCCCACCCAGGGTTCGCCCACCCCCCTGCCAGGGCCTGGGAACATTGTATGTAGCTGGCGTTCCTCTGGCCTCAGGCTGTGGCGGGAGGAGAAACTCACCCCCCGGGGGCCCCTCACCGGAGCACCTGGGAGCGGGACAGAGTCTGAGGGTATTTATTTTCCGCTCGGCGGTGGGCGGGGTCGGAGGGAGGCAGGTATGGCTTAGCATGTGTTTGGTTCCGGGGCCCCTCCTAACCTCCCTTTGGGCGGAGATGGAACCCTTGGGGTCCCCTCCCGCCCCCGCCGCCGGGGGCTGTGGGCTCCAGACTCCCGACACCTTCCCCTTGCATCCTGTGTAACCATTTCTTGGGCCCTCCCGAAACTTACACATAAAACATAAAGGATGAGCATTAAATAGCAAAGAAAGAGAACCGGGTGCCGTGACTTTCTGGAAACGCACGTGTTTGGAGCGGGCGGAGGATGGACGGGTTGCAGGGACCCGGGTGTCATTTCCAGCTCTGTTGCCATCCTGTTCCCCTGCCCTGTCTCCCTCCTGGGCGCACACGGCCTGGGAAGTTTTCACCGAAATCCAGCCAGTTCACACGCTGCGTGGCCAGGGAGTTGATGTCCGTGCGGTAGGGAAGGAGGGAGGGGAGGCCCTTTGTCCCCAGATCTTGGAGAGGGAAAGTGAACAGGGCTAGGCAGGAAGCCGGCCAGCTGCAAACTGGACCAGATGTCAGAAGTGAAAGTGACCACAGGGGAACCAGAGGCTGGCTGGAGGGGCCAGATCACAACCCTGCGGCTCCCAGCCACCCACGTGGCCTGGGAGACGCTCCCCCCTCCTGCCCCCTCCAAACGCACGCACAGGCTCCGGCTCCAGATGGCCCGGAGGAAGCCTGGCTGACCCTCCCTTGTGGCTCTCCCAGGCAGGTCTCAGCTCCGGCTCCTGCCAGCCTGGCTAGGAGCCCTGCTTGGCCCGGGCCTGGGAGCTCCTGGAGCGGCAGGGTTGCGGGCCCCAGGCCCGTTCGCCTCTCCAGGGCTGGCCAGGCCGCTGGTCAGAGCTGGTCAGAGCTGCTCAGCCGCTGCCGGTCCTCCGATGGGGCTGGCTCGTGCATGTTGGGAAAAGCACGGGAGGCTCGCTCTTCCCGGAAAGAAAAACAAACAGCCTTCCTGACCTCAGATTTCTGGGCCCGGTCAGCCGGGCCCCAGCCAAGACTGAGGCACGAGTTGGAGGGGCGGGTGTCTTCCATCTCCCATCCCCAGACGGAGAGGGTGGTGAGGAAGGAGCTGGGGATGCCAGAGGTGGAGAAAGGACCCTGGTACTTGGGTAAGTGCCAGGGTGCAGTGTGATGGGGAGGTGGCCTCTGTCGTGAGCGAACCTCCCACGTGACGGGGAGACACAGGCCCAGGCTTGAGGATACTTCTGACCTGATGAGGAGGCACCGTTCCCATCCTGAGGGAGCCTCCGTGCTGATGGGGGAACACACCACCCCCCGCGAAGGAGAGCCCAGTGCTGCCTGCGTGAGTCAGGGAGACACCAATCCCTGCCCTCAGCCACCTCGCATCCTCGAGGGGACACACAGACAGGCCCGTATGGGGTGCAGCGCCCCGAGACGGGGGAGTGGGAGGTCCCAGCCCAGACCCACCCCTGCCAGGGCTCGGGGAAGGTCTGTTAGAAAAGGGATGTTGAAGCCACGTCCTCAGGGCTGAGCGGAACCAGTGAGCTGGGGGCGGACACTCTTCCTGGCAGAGGAGGCAGCTCAGCAAAGGTCCCAAGAGACGGCGGAGAGCACTCAGGCCCGGGAGGCTGTGCCGGAGCCCAGGGAGCGGAGGTCAGGGCCCAGGCCTCCCGAAGAGACGCTGAGGCGTCTGGGCTGCCTTTGCCGAGCACCGTGGAGCCGCCAAGAGGCTTTAAGCAGGGGCTCCAGAGACAGCTTGCAGTTCATTCTTTTTATTTAAAGAATATATATATTTATTTTGTTATTGATCTTTCATAGAGAGGAAGGGAGAGGGATAGAGAGCTAGAAACATCAATGAGAGAGAAACATCGATCAGCTGCCTCCTGCACACCTCCCACTGGGGATGTGCCCGCAACCAAGCTATGTGCCCTTGACCAGAATCAAACCCAGGACCCTTCTGTCCGCAGGCCGATGCTCTATCCACTGAGCCAAACCAGTTTCAGCTAAAGAATATATTTTTAATGATTTCAAAGAGGAAGGGAGAGGGGGAGAGAGAGAAACATCAATGGTGAGAGAGAATCATGGATCGGTTGCCTCCAGCAGGCTTCCTACGGGGGAATCGAGCTACAACCCGGGCATGTGCCTGACTGGGCATCGAACCGGACCTTCTGGTTCATACGTCGACGCCAACCACTGAGAAGCACTGGCTGGGCAGCAGCTTGCGGTTGAGAAAGCACTAGCTCTGGCATCTGGGTGCAGGGTGAGGTGCAGCAGGAGAGGCTGGGAGGTGGGGGTCGCTGGTGGCCTGAAGCAAAGCAGGGGCCACGGGATGGGGAGGAGAGGGCGTTCTAAGAAGTTCCTGGGAGCACACAGGGTGGGGGGAGGGGTGCAGGGGTGACTGACCCTGACCTAGGGCTCCTGGGGGTTGGGTGGCAGAGCGCCTTACAGACATGGCACCAGAGATTCCTCCCCGTTCCCCCCAACACACCCTACACGGTGGAGGAGCCATGTTTGCCCTCCTTCAGCCTCACCTCCACCCCCTTTTCTCCAATTCCCCCAGGAGGGCTAAAGAAACGCTTCCCATGTTTAAAAACATATATGTTTTTCTTGGTTGTAGAGGAAGGGAGAGGGAGAGAGAAATGGGAACATCAATGATGAGAGTAAATCATTGATTGGTTGCCTCCTGCATGCGCTCCCCACCACCACCACCATTGGGGATGGAGCCTGCAACCGAAGCATGTGCCCTTTGACGGGAATAAAACCCGGGACCTTCAGTCCACAGGCTGATGCTCTATCCACTGAGCCAAACAGGCTAGGGAAGGAGCTCCCATCTTTAATGTGGCCTCGCAGGGCTGCGTGAGGCCCCTGCCGATGCCCAGCCACCCTCTTACTCTGTGCTCCCCCAAACCAGCAGTCTTCTGCCTCTTCCAGCTCACTCGCCACGGGCTTGAGCACCTGCCATCCTTTCTGTCTGGGACACCCTTTCCCCTTCTTTTCCAAGTGACCCCCCAGTCCGGCGCTTCCTGGGGAAACTCTCGCCATACCCGGGCCCCAAGGCAAGCTTCTGGATCCCAGGCTCAGAGCACACCACGCTCAGAGCACACCACGCTCCACTCCTTTCTCTGAGGGCACTTGTCTCTCTGCAATTAGGCACCCGTCTGAGTGATTATTTGATTACTGTAAACCCCAGGAAAGCAGAGACAGCGTCTGGTTTTGCTCACCTTCTAATCCCCGGCACCTTGCCTGGCACAGAGCTAGCACCCAATAAAACCTGGCTGACCGCATGAATGGCGTGCTCTGAGGCAGCCCTGTCTGACAGAAATAAAATGCAAGTGACATATGTGATTCTCATTGTTTTTTAGTAGCCACAGTACAAAAGTAAAAGGAAGCAGATGAGATGAACTTAACATTATTTAGCTCATTACGTCCAAAGCATTATTTCAATGTGTAATCAATATTTTAAAACTAGAGGCCCGATGCTTGAAAATTCATGCACAGGCAGTGGGGGTGGGAGGGTCCCTCAGCCTGGCCTGCCCCCTCTCACAGTTTGGGAGCCCTCAGGGGCAGGAAGTTACCTGGCTATCAGGGGAATGTGACGCCCCATCACACCTCTGCTGCTGCCACTGCCAGCAGTGCAAGCGTCGGCCGGCACTGATTACCTGAGCTTCAGGTGGCCCTGGGCAGCTGGGCAGCTGCCATCCAAGGCTTGCCTGCACCTTGGGCCCACCCTGGGCGGCTGGGGAGCTGAGGCAGGTCTGACCACACCATGCACCTGCTGCCTGCCTCCGGGCTGGACTGAAAGGACTAGGGGAAGCCAGCAGGGCTGAGGGGACTGGGCACCTCCATCTTGTGGCTATGGCACTGCCACCTTTGCGATGGTGTGATGGTCAATTTGCATATTCCCTCTTTATTAGACAGGGTGATCAGTGAAATGCATTACTTTTTTCCTACCAAGCTTTCAAAACTCAGGGTGTATTCTATTCTTACAGTACAGTGATACCTCGAGATATGAGTGCCCTAACATAGGAGATTTTTGAGATACGAGCAATTTTTGCTTTGAAATATGAGCAACAGTTGAGATAAGAGTAATCTCGCGGATCGGCCGGCTGCACCTGACCCACCAGTTTACCACGACTCAAGCGTCTCATAGCTTCCCACGCCTCAAGGTTACGGAACGAATTAAACTCGTATCTCGAGGTGCCACTGTACATCTCAGTTGGGTTAGCCCAGTGGTCAGCAAACTCATTAATCAACAGAGCGGCAAACCGCGGCTCTCGAGCCGCAGTTTGCCGACCCCTGGGCTAGCCCGTGGCCAGTGCTCAGTAGCCATATGTGACTCTCACCTCAGGCAGCTCCAGAGCCTCCTCCTCCCAGAGTGGGACTCATTCTGGGTCCAGCCAGCTGTGAACTTGACCAGATGTGGGCTCAGAGGACCAATAGGTGCTCCCTTGCTTCTTCCTGTGTCATCAATCTCCTTGGGCCTGAGGCCTATAGTCCCCCCACCCCCACCCCGCCTGCCATCGCTAAGGCCTCTCTCTCCTTCATCCAGGTTGGGGGAACATCTCTTTGTCGTGACCCACAGGTTGAGAACCGCTAGCAGGGTCGCCTAAGACCATCGGAAAACACAGAGATTTACATTAGGATTCATTAACAATAGCAAAATTAGTTATGAACTAGCAATGAAAATAGTTTTATGGTTGGGGATCACCACAACATGAGGAACTGCATTAAAGGGTCGAGGCATTAGAAAGGTTGAGAACCACTGCTCTAGGGGAAGAAGGGGCTGGCCCAGAGCTGAGGTCAAGAGAAGACATTACCTATGATGCTCCTGATTGGGGGGGTCTGCTGACCATATGCCTGGGGGACACAGCTCCTCTGATAATGCAAAGCAGATCCCTCCCTCGCTCTGTGGCAGCTGGTGGGCAGAAGGCCAGGAGCAAAGACCGAGCTCTCAGGAATCTGGGTGTAGAAGAGCTGAATGAAGCAAGGGGGGCTCCTTCAGCCTCATGTCCCCTTATCTCACTTCCCCAACCCCCTTGCCTCATGCTGACACCTCCCTGCTACCCCAGGCTCCTCTTCCAGCAATCTGCCTGCCCCAGGCCCTGCCTCAGACTCCAGGTCACTCTCCGGATTCCTGAGAGATGCCCCAGTTCTCAGCACAAATCCTTGGGGGGCCTCTGATGCAGCACCTCCATTCAGAGAGGCGCCCAGTAGTCTTCCCGAGGCAGACCCTGAGCAGCCCTTTCATCCCCACATCTATGGTGATTTCTCCCAGGTGCAACAGAAAGTCAGAGCTCCCCATTTCCACACTTCAATTCTACTTATCCCAACTCCCACTTCCCCCCTCCCCGCACGTCAGAGGAGAGGCCAGGAGCATTTCCCCAAGGCTCCATCATGGAAAAACATTCAGGAACATTCCAATTCATCCCCCATCCCTCCAGGGCCCTCAGGCCTGCCCTCTTCCCACAGCATCCGGGCACTTCCCAATCCCTGTGCTCCCTTCCCGGTCATCCCTGCTCCGGCTGTTTCCAGCTATATTCCCCAAGGGCTGCTGGGAAGGGAAAGGTGGGACTGAGTCTCCTGCCACCCCCCTCCCATATGCTAATGACTCATGGAGCCTGGGGATCTTCTGTTTCATGCAGCAGGAGGCTGATGCCCCCTCAACGCTCTCCATCCCGAGCCAGGGGCTCAGCACCCACTTCCGGAGACCTAGCCCCACCTCAGGGCCTCAGGCCTCACAGCTGGTTCTCATCTCCTCCTCCTGCGGACGGACGACGGACGCTGGGATGCCAGCAGGCCACACTGGATGTGCCGGCCAGGGAACCGGGCAGCCAGGCTGCCAGGGCTCCACCTTGGAACCAAAGAAGGTGGCACCACGACCTCCGGGAAGATGATGCTGAGACCCAGAAGCCAGCCGCCTGGGAGCTGCCCTCTTCTCACCCTGTGCACCAGCTCAGCGTCTTTGTAACGCGAGGAGGAGGCATCCCAACCCAGCGTGGTTCAGGGAACGCACTGTCTGTCAGAAGAGATTGGGGGCGGCAGGGGTAGGGCAGGCTCTAGGCCAGTGGTTCTCAACCTGTGGGTCTCGACCCCTTTGGGGGTCGCCTGACCCTTTCACAGGGGTCGCCTAAGACCATCGGAAAATGCAGATATTTACATCACGATGCATAGCAGTAGGAAATTTTCATGGTTGGGGGTCACCACCACATGAGGAACTGTTTGCAAGGGTCTCGGCCTTGGGAAGGTTGAGAACCACTGCTCTAGGCCCAGCTTGATTCAGAGGCTCAAACAACATCCCCGAGTTTCTCCCTCTCCATCTCTTGCCTCCATTTCCTCCCATAGACGTGCCCCTTGTGCTGATAAAAGGCTGCACAGCTTCAGGCTCCAGCTCCTGGGAAAGACAGCCCCAAGTCCTAGAACTCCAGCAGGAGGTCTTCAGGCATCCTTGGTTTTGATTGGCTCATCCCCAGGAATGTCCACCACTGATTGGCTGAGGCGGAGGTCCATTGCCAGGGCTCCGTTTCCTGGGCAGGGGTTACGCCCTGCCTGCAGCATGGGGACTGAGAGTGGGAGAAATTGAGGTACATTTACCAAAAGGGGGCCTCCCCAAAACCACCAAGGCAGCTCCTTCCTCCTCAGCAGGCAATCCGAGTGACATTCCACCCCTAGACCTTTCTAGCAAGAATCATGCAACAGCACAGGCATAGGGACACAGAGCATCCGGGAGGCACTGGGGAGCTGAGGAGGAAGTCGTCAAGGCTGCAGGCACCTGGGGAGGATGTGGGAGGGGGTGGCCTTGCTCTGAGTTTTGAGGTTCTGGAGGATGGACAGGATTTGGGTTGTGGGAACAGAAACTAGGCGCGGAGAACATTTCCAGCAAAGGAAACAGCTGGGGCAGAGGCACAGAACGGGGAGCGAGGCATGGCTGGCTTTGACGGGTGTAGATTATAATGGGAACAAGGTCAAAGTCAGTCCGCATCTAGCAGGGACCGGACGGAATGCCAGGCTGAGGAATCGGGACTGAACGGGCTGGCACCGGGGCTGCTGGAGCCACACAGCATCGTGGGAGGAGGAGGGACCAGTGGCAGGAAGACCAGCGGGGAGGTGGGCGCTTCAGGCCCAGAGAGCAGCAGCGGGAGGAGAAAGAGGGGAGCCATCCAGGAAACATTAAGAAGGAAGAATGAAGGCCTCTTGGCACCAGATCAGATGGGAAATAGGGAGGCGGAGGGGCGTCTCCAGGACTCCCAGTCTCCAACTTTGGCAGCTGAGGGGAGACAGAGCCCTGGAGGCGAGGCGGGCTTTTGTGGGGGGATCACAAATTCCCCGTGGAGTTGGCCGAGTCTGTGGGACATCCATGGGAAAAGGCGGGAGAGGTGGTTATGCAAGTCAGGAGCCCCGGGAAATTCCGGGGAGTGCTTTGTGATGGTCTGCCAGGCACAGGGTGAGGGCCCCGGGGGACAGAGGGAGAGAGGGCCCTCGGGCTGGGCCTGCTGAGGTGACCAGGGAGGGCGAGGATCAGAGATGATCAAGAAGGGCCCGTCAGCAAGGTGGGGAGTCTGCTCTTGCAGTATCAAGGCAGCCTAAGCAAGGAGCAAGTTTCCAGAAGGTGCTGCAGGAGGTCTTCTGGGCGGGAGAAGGCTGGATGAACCCCTGGATCGGACCCAGGGAAAGGCGGAAACCAGCGAATGGTGGGAGGAGAGGTGGCAGGTGACACCGTGGAGACACCCACGTGTAGAAAACGGTTCTCCTTGAAGCTTTGCCGAGAGGGGGGGGGAGATGGGGCATGTGTGAGAATGAGGAGGGACTTGGCTGTGGGGAAGAGGAGGGAGGAGGTGACCTCCATGGGCAGGAAGCTTAAAGGTCTCAAGCTGAATGGCTGGAGCCGTCCACCTCCACGTGGGCTCCACAGCGCAGGTCCACAGCCCCGCCCCTCCATGTGAGGGGCCAAACCAGCTGAGAGGGGGCAGCTTTGGTCCTTGGGGCCCTACCTCTCTGGTTGTCCCAACCATCTTGCCCTGTGCCCACACCCCCACCCATTCTTCGGTCCCCCTCACATCCATGTCAGGGCCCGTGGTGCAGGATTAATTAGCAAGAACCAGTGCCTTGGTCTCAAGGAACTCCAAGTTCACTTCAAATGAAGGGAAACTGTCTGAAAATCCAAGTGGGATTGAAGAACCACAAGCTAGAAGCCCTGTCAAAATGCCGCCCCACTGAGGCTTTGCTCAGCAACCAGTGGGCCAGGGCAGGACTGAAGAAGGTGCCAGAATCACAATAGGTTCGTGCAGAAGCCACCTCAGCAGCTCCGGACATGCTGCCCCAACCCTTCCCGGGATAACACGTGGGCTGGGCACGTGCCCAGAGTGCCACATGCCTGTCAGGCCGGAGCCTGCCTCACGCCTCTCCAGGGAGGCGGCCAGAAGCCCCGGAGCAGGCAAACCCAGAGCAGTGACTCAGATGAGGGGGGGGGGGGCTGAGAGGGAGGGAGGGAGGATATAGTCCAGGCTGGATTGTGACACCCACCCCCCTCCCACCCAGGGGGTCTGGCTAGTCAAGGGACAGGGGAGGGAGCATGGGTGCCAGGAGCAGGGAATGGTGTGGGAGCATGGCAATGCCTCTCTTGGCAAGGTAGGGGTCCGCTTGGCACGCTGGCACAGAGGCTGCCTCGGGCTGACCCACACTCAGGTTCGATGCCCACATCCCAGGAACCTCCATCCCATTAAGGACAAAGGGGCAGCCACAGTCCAGCCCGGGAAGGTGTGGCCCTGAGCCCTGCAGTGAGGCTCAGGGTAAGGGGGTGTCAGTGGAGCCATAGCCTGAATCCTTGGACCCCGGCTCCTGGTGTGGCTTCACAGGGAGGGAGAGGGCCTGGAGACCCGAGGGGACCCCCGAGGGACCAGAGCTAAGCACAGCCACTAAGTGGGTGAACCAGCAACACAGCAGCTGTAACTGGGCCTCCGGTGACACTGGTTAAAGGTAAGGGAGTTCACTTGAACTTCACAAAGCCGCTCACCGTGGCTTCAAGGGCCGCCTCCTGAGCCCTCTCGGGGAGCCGTTATTGGACCCTCTTTAGAGAGGAGGCGGCTGACACCCTGATATTCAGAGGCAGAGCCACGCTGGGAGCCCTAGCTGCCTCCCAGCACCCCCATCTCCTGTTCCTCCCCCAAGACAGGCCATGTCTGCCACCACTGGGCTGAGGGTGAGGTGGGGATGCCGGGCAGGGCAGGGGGCTGCTGTGGGGAGACTGGGAACCTGGGGTGGGGGCTGGAAATTTCCCCCTTTGGGTATTTCCAAAGGTTCATTCCGCTACCAGAATCCCCTGTCCCCTCCTGCAAAGAGTGGCAGAGACAGCTGGAACCCACAGGGGGAAGGGGAAAGGGGATCCCCGTTCTGAGCCCGGTGTCTTAACCTTGGTGCCTCCACCAGCACCCCTCCCCTCTGCCCCAGCCCCCACCCAGGCTGCAGGAGGCTGGCGCCACTGGGAGCCGGGCACAGAGCCACGCAGGCCCGGCCTGGTGGAGGGGCAGAGGCTAGCATGGCCACAGCGCAGCTCCGAGCCCCTGGCCTGGACCCCTCGGCCCATTCCCAACTGTCCCCCCATCCCCCACCCCACACTGCCTGTCCTCAGAGATTCCTCAAGGCCTGAGCTCTCAGTCTGGGATTTGGACAACCCTGCTTTCTCAGGACACTGCACCCCCTTTCTACCCTGGGCTCTGCTGGGCCCTCCCTGGGCCCCCGAAACAGGGGCTCCGAGGCCCACCTGGGAGGAGACTCTGCCCACTTGGGCTGACGGTCGTTGTGGCCTCCTCACCCAAGGACCCAGGCGGGAAGGATGTTAGCCTGAGTCACACGGTCCTGGGTTCGGACCTGGCCTGGGGTTGTAGGAGGAGGGTAGTAGACACGTGGTCGTTCAGCCCTTGTTTCTCAGGGGCGGTAGAACCTACCACTTTAGGGCTAGACCTCGCACAGCCTGGGGTCACCGTGGGCATCTGAGTCCCTGTCACCCCATCCTGGCAGTGGAGGCCCCCAGAGCACCCCACGCTGCCCTTCCGGCCCAGCTCCAGCCGCAGTCTGACTGGGGGGCTTGTGATCCCCGAGCACAGCTCATGCTTCCCTTTGGGGCCTTCACTGCTGCACCTGCGGCCTGCAGAGCTCTCTCCTCAGCCCGACCCGTAGCCACGCCCCTTTCCCAGCTCCCCAGAAACCCCCCGAATCTCTCTCTCATATTTCCTCCAGGATCCCCTCAGCACCGTGCACAGAAAGGGCTCCATTCTACACTGAGTCCTTGCTGGGTGTCTTTTATTAAATCATAAGCCAGTGGTTCTCAACCTGTGGGGTCGCCTAAGACCATCGGAAAATGCAGATATTTACATCACGATGCATCACAGTAGCAACATTTCATCGTTGGGGGTCACCACCACATGAGGAACTGTATGCGAGGGTGGCGGCCTTAGGAAGGTTGAGAACCACTGTCATCAACGGATTCCCCTCTGCCACTCTCTCTGTCCCCACCAAACCCCTCCCCCAGCCCCTTGGGCACTGCCATCTCCCGGTCCACGGAGCCCGCCCACCAGCAGCCGGGACTGAGCTGCTCATCAAGGAGAACTTGGAACCCAGCTGTGCCCAGACGGAAAGAGGAGAGCAGGAGAGTGCGGGGAGAGGAGTGTATTCACGGGGGACCGACCCGGGACTCCATCCAGCTCCACACGGTTTGGCAAAGCCATTCACATGGCCCCTCTGACTCCGGCCAGACCAGCAGCTCGCGCCTCCCCCACTCTTGGCCTCCGAAGCAGAGAAGGAAAAGCCACCCACAGACACTGACTGTGAGGCAGTCAGACCTGGGCCTCCGGCAGGAGCTGGAGAAGTGGGAAGGGGGGTGCGGGGGGGGGGGTAAGCGGAGGGACAATGGCTGCACTGACACGGGGCTGGAGACTAATGCATCCGACACCTGTCCGCCTTCTGGGCTGTTCTCCTCGTACACACCGTCTCCACGCCAACCCCCTTTACATTTCCAATCTCCTCTTCATTCCCCCGGAACCGGAAGCTCCTGGAGAACAGGGGGCTGGCTCTTACTAATGAACCCTCGCACCCCGTGCGCGCTGAGGACCCCCTGAGAGTGTGCCCGTCCCGTGGTGAGGAAACTGAGTGAGGAAACTGAGGCTCAGAGGGGTACACGACTCTCCCACGTTCACACCATGGGTGCACGGCGGACCTGGGAACCCACTTGAAACCCTGGACCCCCAACTAGCTGAACTCTTCTCACAATGCCCTGCAGCTGGAGGACCTCCAGGGCAAGATATGATCTGCAAACAAACTGCCAAAGCTCAGCACGTTCTGGAGGATGCAAGAGCGGAAGGCAAGCTCCTTGCTCCCCCTCCCCCACCCATAAACTCCCAGGTCTCTCCCAAAATGACCTCCTCGCTTAGAAGGCCCCGAGCAAGGTCATTGGCCACCGACCAGAGAAGCTTCTCTCCCAGTTAAAAACAAAACAAAACAAAACAAAACAAAACTCGCCCACGAATCCCCAGCCCTGGTGCAGCCCTGCAGCCCGTGATGCGTGAGGTCAGCAGTTCACAGGCGTGACTCCTTGTCAAACAGCGAAGCTCTGCCCGCTCCCTTCCACCTCCTGAGCCGAACCTCCGTGCCTCTGTCCTCAGAGCAGACCAGGCTGCGGGAGCCACCCTTCAGAAGCCCCAGCTAACGGGAAACACGATTCCCTTGTCTCTGGTCAGCTCCCTGTCTGAGGGTGGAAACCGGTCACGCGTGGAGGCCCGCAGAGAGACAAAGGGCGGTGGGCTCCAGGGCCGGACACTCGGGGGAGGGCAGAGGGACGGACGGCGGCATGCCCGGCAGGGGAGGACGGGGAGAGAGGCTGGGATGGGGGAGAGCTTGGGGCCAGAGGAAAGGCCTCAGGGAGAAGGGGAGACGCGTGTGGGTGGCAGTGAGGCCGCCTGCCAGCACTTACAGAGGGAGCCGAGGTGGCTGAACGGAGAGGGTCAGGGGGACAGGACCCCCGGAGGCCCCAGATCCCGGACTGGGCTCCAGCAGAGAAACCTAAGCCTGGCCCCCTCCCCCTTCCCAATCCTCTGGTGCTAAAAAGCCCACGACATTTATGACTTCGGGAGGGTAAAGAGCCTGAGAAACAATCGCAGACCATATGGATTTGTTTCCTGGGCTAAAAAAAAATCCCTCTAATTAGGCAGGGAAAAGCCATCGGCCTGTCTCGGGGCCTCTGGATTCAATTACCACCCAGTCCCCCACTAGTGCTGTGGCCCTTCCACCCCCTCCACGCGGGGTTCCGGGCGGTACCCGGCTAAGGGGTGGCCTAGGGAAGACAGCCATTGGAGAGGGGACCTGGACCAGGAGCTGGTGAGGGAGGGGTGGGAGTGGGGGGCGGGGCAGGGCTCGATGTTTTTTCTCGAGTTGGACAGATTCTATATTAAACCCCTCGTGGCTGTGGGGAGTCCTCCATGCCCAGCCTCTCTTCTCATTCCAGGGCAGGATCCAGTCCTGGGACAGGTCCTCTCTGGCTTCCCGCTCTCTCTGCCAGGAAAACTTGACATCAGTGACTAAGGTGAGCGGTGGAATGATGAGTGTTTCTCCCCTCAAAATTTTTTATTGGTGTAACACTTTTTCTACAAGAAATGGAAGCAATCCATGACCACGTCCCCACGCCTCCACCTGTGCTCTGGATCCACTCTGCGGACCGTCCCCTCGGCCTATAAACAGTCTCCCCCTTCCCTCATCCTATAAACACCTCTCCGAACCCCTCACACCCTCCAACCCCCGTCCCTCACCTTCCCTGCCAAACTGCAGATTGAAGGCAAAGAGGCTCACCCCTCCTCTCTGCCAGCCTCAACCCACAGCACCCCGCTCTCCTCCAGCCCCCACCCCTCTCTGCCCGAGCTGGCCTCCTTCCGGGTGGGGTCCAACTCTGCACTCCCAGGGTCCCCCTCTCAGCCTTCCTGAGGTCAGAGGGGGAAGCTTCCAGAAACGGACACCCACCTTCCCGGAAACAGAGCCCCTGTCCTCCCTGCGCTGCCCCTGCCCCTGCCCCTGCCTCTACCCCGTAGCCCAGACACTGAACTGCCTGCCTCTCCACCAGCGCCTCTGAACTGCAGCCACCCCGGAGCGTGTGGGTCCCCTTCTATGTCCTATAAGCTCTCCGGGCTGGGCTGCCTTCCTGTGTCACCTGACCCACTGCCAGTGTGGGCCCCGCTCCCACTCTCAATGGCCCAAACCCCATCTCTCCGAACCCCATCTCCTGGGTGCCTGTCAGATGCTGCCTTTCCATGTTCTTCCCACACCTCAAACTCAACGCGCTCGACATACACCCAGAAGTCATTTATCTTCACCGCTCCTCCAAACCAAATCAATTCCAAAAGTTCCTGCTTCTGCGCTGTTCTTTTTAAAAATTTAATAGACTTTATTTTGTAGAGCAATTTTAGGTTCCCGGCAAAACCGAGCGGAAAGTACCGAGAGTTTCCATAGATTCCCCCCCTCCCCCATCTGTCTCCCCAGCACAGCCCTCCCCACTGTCTATATCCTACACCCCAACAGTGCGTTTGTGACAGTGCCGAACCTACAGTTAAAACATTATTATCACTGCCCCACCGGCTTGGCTCAGTGGATAGAGCGTCGGCCTGTGGACTCAAGGGTCTCAGGTTCCATTCTGGTCAACGGCATGAACCTTGGTTGCAGGCACATCCCCAGTAGGGGGCATGCAAGAGGCAGTCGATCGATGTCTCTCTCTCATCAATGTTTCTAATTCTATCCCTCTCCCTTCCTCTCTGTGGAAAATCAATAAAAGATATTAAAAACAAACAAACAAATGTTATTATCACCGAAAGCCCATATTCACAGGAGTTCACGTTTAGTGCTGTGCGTTCTACAGGTTTGGGCAAACAATGACATGCAGCCGCCATGGTGGTATCACACCGAACAACTGCACTGCCCGAAACCCTCTGGGCTCCCCCTACTCCCCTCTCCCCCTGCCCATAGCTGTCAGGCTGACAGTATAGGGCCTGCCTTGGGGGAGGAACAGGAGATGGGGGTGCCAGGTGGCAGCTAGGGCTCCCAGCGCGGCTCTGCCTCTGAATATCAGGGGGCCGTGGGCAAACCTTTGGGTGTCAGCCGCCTCCTCTCTAAAGTGGGTCCAATAATGGCTCCCTGAGAGGGCTCAGGAGATGGGTGAAGCCACCCGGAGTTGGCTCGCCTGCAGGGGGTGGAGAGCCCTGGCAGATCCACTGGGAGGGAGGAGGTGAGGAGGCGCAGGCAGTGGTGAGCTGGGCCAGGGACTCCCCTTTCAAGCCCCTGGTGCCCTGCACTCCCTCCCCTCCCAGATCTTATCTCTGGGTGCCTGTCCCTGGATGAGCTTCCCCTGGGGCGTCCCGGGACCCCCAGGGTGGGAAGAGGGGGCAGATCAAAGGGCAAGCTCCCCGACAAGGGAACCTGAGACGCCTTCTTTGTGTCCTGGCGGGGCCCAGCCTGAGCCGGGAGGGATGGGAGCCCTGGGCCCACGGCCGGGCGGGGGGAGGGGGGACAAGTGTCAGTGGAGAAACCAAATCCCGGCGTATTCACCGCGGACAAAGGGACGGGCTTGAGAAGGGGTCTGGCTCCTCACCAGCTGCTCCGGCTGGAGGGTTCCGGCAGGGTCTTGGGACATCCGAGTCCGGCTCTCTTCCCGGCAGGAAAGGCTCAGAGCAGGTGGAGGCTTGCACCCCTATTGGTTGGGGACCTGGGTCCATTCATCAAGCCCCACTTTGAGCGGACCCCGCGCTACTCACATCCAGGAAGGGGCCTCGGAGCAGGGCTGGGGGGAAGGGGGAATAGGAACTAGCTTCCCCCCACCCCCCCGTGATTCTCCAATCCCAGACACCCCCTGACATTCCCATCCCTCCTGGGAAAGCACGTGGACCGCTTGGGCGAAACCCTATCCCCAGGCTCCGGGCTCCCCCACATCTGGAGCCCCAGCTGCCAGCCGGCCGCAGAGGCTGTGAACTCTTCCCCTGCCCCCCCCCCCCCCCCCGCTGGTCCCACCAGCAGGAGCGGAGCCCAGGGGAGCCGCAGCTGTCTGCTGGGGGCCGTCTGGGCCGCAAGCAGGCGCCTGGGCTCTGGACACGGGGGTGTGAAGCGGGGAGGATCCATGTTACACCTGCCTCTGTGGTGATCTGGGGCCTTACAGTTGGTGTTAGGATGGGGTGTGTGTGTGTGATCCAGTTTCATCCCAAATTTGGTCTGAATTCAAAGACACTGAGACTAGGACCCCCAAACCAAGTGCCCCCCCAAGTCATCCAGGGAGACTAGGTGGATTCCACATAGACTCACTCACAAGGCAGGTCCCGGAGAGGAGAGGGGTGGGGGTGGAAGGGGGTGAACCCTGCGGGGGCACGCATGGGAAGGCCTGGATCTAGCGCCCTGTCCCCAGCGTTCTCTCTCTCACCCCCCATGACCCTCCCCGCAGTATTGCTCCTATGGCCGGTCGTCTCAGGCCCATCCGGTGTAGTTGCCCAGTAACCAATTACCACTAATTTAGTAGCTTAAAATAACATTTTTTTTTTAAAAAAAAATCTCAGTTTCACCCTAACCGGTTTGGCTCAGTGGATTGAGCGTCGGCTTGCAGACGGAGAGGTCCCAGGTTCGGTTCCAGTCAAGGGAATGTACCTTGGTTGTGGGCACATCCCCAGTAGGAAGTGTGCAGAAGGCAGCTGATCAATGTTTCTCTCTCATCGATGTTTCTAACTCTTTATCCCTCTCTCTTCCTCTCTGTAAAAAATCAATAAAATATACAGTGGTACCTCGAGATACGAGTTTAATTCGTTCCGTAACCTTGAGGTGTGGGAAACTATGAGACGCTCGAGTCTCGGTAAACTGGTGGATCGTGTGCAGCCGGCCGATCCGCGAGATTACTCCTATCTCAAATGTTGCTCGTATTTCAAAGCAAAAATCGCTCACTTGATGGCTTGTATCTCAAAAATCTCATATGTTAGGGCACTCGTATCTTGAGGTACCACTGTATTTAAAATAAAAAATAAAAAAGCTCAGTTTGCCTGGGTCAGCGTCTGGCTCCAGCTTTACGGGACCTGTTGCCAGGGTCTCACCGGGTGTCAGCCAGGCTGTGCTCCTTGAACTCCTGTCTGGGTTCAAGGTCCTCTTCGGAGCTGGCACCAGTGTTGGCATCTTCAGCTCCTGCAGCCTCAGGACCGAGGTCCCGGTTTCCTGGCTGCCAGGGGCCCCTCTCAGCTCCTCGAGGCTGCCCACGGCTCCCGGCCTCACAGCCCTCCCCAAAGCCCCTCCCTACAGCTTACTTCTCAAGCCCGGCAAGGGGGTCGCATGCCCCTCGTGAGAGATTGCACCCGGTTCAGCCAGGCCCCGCAGAATCATCTCCTTGTCGCTAACTCAGAATCAACTAATGTGCAGTCTTAACTGCGTCCGCTAGACCCCTGACCTCAGGGGTCAGATTCTACCGGCCAGGCGCCAGGGGGAGGGGATTCTAGGAGGGAGTGACTCACTGGGGACCGCCTTAGGGTGCCTGCGTCACACCAGGCACTGAGGGTCTTGGTCAGGTCAGCCCACCTCTTCCACAGACGTCTGCCCTCTCTGGCCCGCGAGGCAGGGAGCCTGCCCATAGTCGGTGCAGGGCCGGGTGCAGGCCTTTTCTTCCCCAATTTCCATCAACAAAGGGCTGTCGAGCCCGGCTGGCGTGGCTCCGTGGTTGAGCATCGACCTATGAACCAGGAGGTCAGTTTCATTCCCCGGCAGGTCACGTGCCCCAGTTGTGGGCTCAATAGGGGCTGTGCAGGAGGCAGTTGATCAATGATTCTCTCTCATCAGTGATGTTTCTCTCTCTCTCTTCCTCTTCCTTCCTCTCTTAAATCGATAAAAATATATTTTAAGTGGAGACTGGTTTGGCTTAGTGGATAGAGCGTCGGCCTTCGGACTGAAAGGTCCCGGGTTCAATTCTGGTCGGGGGCATGTACCTTGCTTTCGGGCACATCTCCAGTGTGGGGTATGCAGGAGGCGGCTGATTGATGTCTCTCTCTCATCGATGTTTCTGAGTTTCTATCCCTTCCCCTTCCTCCCTGTGAAAAATTAATAAAATATATTTAAATATATATATATTTTTTTTAAAAAAAAAAACACCTCTCCTCCCCTTTTCCCCCGAAACACACACAAAAAACAGAGCTGTTGCATGTTTGCAAGGCATGCTGGGAATATGCAGGTTGATGCGGCCGTGACCTTGGCTGATCACTGGGACATCGGTCCTCAAGAGAGGCCAACCCCACCTAAAGAAGCCAGTGCAGACCTTCAGGGGAGTCCAGGAAAGCTTGTCAGGGGAGGGATCCTCTGAACTGGTCCCGCTGGGCTTTTGAAGAGAACCAGAGTGGGGGGTGGGCAGAGGAAAGGGCTGTTCCGGCTAAAGGAGAGCGTGAGGGAAGTGAGTTTGGGGAACAATGTGGCCGTTGACTGCAGGCCTTTCATGAGAAAGCCGATGAGGGAGGCCGGGGGAGCTCAGGGAGCCGTGAATGTGACCTGTGTGCGCGGGGGAAGGATATGATGCTATCTTGTCACGGACACCTCTCGAGAGCCCGTCTCCCTGTTTCTGCGAGCCCCCACTACACGCCAGACACCGAGGCTGACGCTGGGAGCGCAATATTAAATCAGCAGGGCGGGGACCTCGGGATCCTAGAGAAGAGTCAGGGACAGACATTAACCACATCACCAATTACAGCTGGAATCTGAGCCGGGAAGAAAGAACGGGGTATTGTAAGAGCAGTGGACAGGGGCCCTGGCCTAGTCTGGCGCGTCCACAGCGGCCTGGGGTGGGCTGGGTGGGGTGGGGTAGGGGTGGGCCATGGTGGTGGCGGGTATATTGAAGCCCAGCAGTAAAAAGAGAAAGAGCAGGTGGGCCGAAACCGGTTTGGCTCAGTGGATAGAGCATCAGCCTGCAGATGGGAGAGTCCCAGGTTCGATTCCGGTTGGGGGCATGTGCCTTGGTTTCGGGCACATCCCCAGTCAGGGGCGTGCAGGAGGCAGCTGATGGATGTTTCTCTCTCTTGGATGTTTCTCTCTATCCCTCTCCCTTCCTCTCTGTAAAAAATCAATAAAATATATTTAAAAGAAAGCAAGAAAGCAAGCAAGAAAGCAAGAAAGCAAGAAAGCAAGGAAGGAAGGAAGGAAGGAAGGAAGAAGGAAAGAAAGAAAGAAAGAAAGAAAGAAAGAAAGAAAGAAAGAAAGAAAGAAAGAAAGAAAGAAAGAGCAAGCAGGTGGGCACCCTTGCTCAGTCTGAAAGCAGCCTCCCTCCCCATCCTCCCTGGTCTCCATCCTCTCTCACAGCAAGGACCACACACACGTGCTCCTGTGTGCCCAGCTCCGAGCGAGCACACGCCCGGTGCCCTCACACCCTGCAGAGGAAGAGAACCGGACTTGGCCGCACAGACTGAGACCCTCAGGCAGCCAGGGCACAGCGTCCCCCCACGCGGTGAGAACCCCCTTGGGCCTCTGCCCTCTGTGCTACCGGGACAGGCCCTACCCCGCTGCCCGGCCGTCCTGCACACTCGGCCCCAGATGTTCTCACGCCCCATCGCCCCAGACACGGCCCAGACAGCTGCGCAGCTGGCCACCGGCTTGTGGGACAGCAGGCCTGCCAATAGCCCTGGGAGGAGGGCAAGCCGGGGACACCTCAGACAAACAGCAGACGCCGGAGCCAAAGCACACACTGGTCTGAGGGAGGCCCGAGCGCAGGCTGTTGGTGGTAGTG